>DF244464.1:0-26690 GCA_000507305.1 Breviolum minutum Mf 1.05b.01 | reverse complement strand
CAGAGAGAATTCCCAGTTTTGTCGAACAGAATGTTTTGAAAGCAGAATGCCAACTTGTTCCAGTGAGAATTCCCAGCTTGTTCGAACAGAATGTCTTGAAAGCAGTCGGCAGAACACAAGAGGGAAGCTGCAAGGTGTATGCGGGAAAGACTGCTTGGAAAACAAATTGAAAGCTGTACCCTTGGAGCCTTGCGAGCAAGAAGTGAGGAGCACTTGAAGCACCCTGACAGATGACTCCTATTCGAGCAGCTTTTGTTTGTTGCAAAGCATGTGACATTGCCGGAGAAGACGCTAAATTGTCAGGAGAGAGCCACGCAAAATCAGTGGGAAGGGGTCTGACACGCTTCCACATCGCGTGATCATGCTTTCTCTTCTTGGAAGCAGAGCTCATGTCCTATTCGAGCAGCTTTTACTTGTTGCAAAGCATGTGACCGTGTCGGAGAAGATGAGTCTGCGTTGCTAGTCAGCATTCCAGCGCCTTGTTCGATCAAAAGACAGTGCATGACAAGAACTCAAATGGCGATATTGGTGGATTTCCAAAGTGAAATTGGAAGAACTCAAAGCAGTCACTTTCTATTTCTGAACATTGCAAGAAGACCACAGACCACACAAAGTGACCTTCACTTATCTTCTTGAACCTTTCTCGAGCGTTTAGCGTGGCTAGTATAGCAATGGAAAATGGACTCATTGAAGATGTATTTCCTGTTGAAAATAGGGATATTCCATAGCTATGTTAGTTTACCAGGGGGTACTTTCATTCGCCCAACCGAGCAGATGTGTCACTTGACATGTCGGAGAAATTCCAACTTCTTCCAGTGAGAATTCCCAGCTTGTTCAAACAGATTGCCTTAAAAGCAGTCGGGAGAACACAAGAGGGAAGCTGCAAGGTGTATGCGGGAAAGACTACTTGGAAAACAAATTGAAAGCTGTACCCTTGGAGCCTTGCAAGCAAGAAGTGAGGAGCACTTGAAGCACCCTGACAGATGACTCCTATTCGAGCAGCTTTTGTTTGTTCCAAAGCATGTGACATTGCCGGAGAAGACGCTAAATTGTCAGGAGAGAGCCACGCAAAATCAGTGGGAAGGGGTCTGACATGCTTCCACATGGCGTGATCATGCTTTCTCTTCCTGGAAGCAGAGCTCATGTCCTATTCGAGCAGCTTTTACTTGTTGCAAAGCATGTGACCGTGTCGGAGCAGATGAGTCTGCGTTGCTAGTCAGCATTCCAGCGTCTTGTTCGATCAAAAGACAGTGCATGACAAGAACTCAAATGGCGATATTGGTGGATTTCCAAACTGAAATTGGAAGAACTCAAAGCAGTCACTTTCTATTTCTGAACATTGCAAGAAGACCACGCACCACACAAAGTGACCTTCACCTATCTTCTTGAACCTTTCTCGAGCCTCTTGCATGTGTGGCCGTGTAGACATCAATTGAGTTACCGTCATGCCTGCAGGCGGCAGACACGTCAATTCCAACTTGTTCCAGTGAGTAGTCCTCGCTTACTCGAACTGAATTTGTTGAAAGGAGTAAGTTTAAGTTTTTTGGCAAGCAGGCAGCAACAAATAGCACGTATGACGCACCTGGCAACCTTTGAGTCTGGAATACCTGGCAGCAGGCCTTGTTGTGGCTGGTAGCATGTGACTCTCTGCGTGTCAGTACCTGTGATGCCCAATTGGCCTCATACACGCAGAGGACGCCGTCCTTCAGAGGACGGCGTCACGACCACTTGAATGAGTCTCCGACCAAAAGTTCAACTTTTGCAGCTTGAACTTTGCATGATCGACATGCGCTCATGTCAGACAAGCTGAGCATTCGCAACAAGAATCATGGAAGCTGTGTGAAAATTGATACCAGTACCGTTTCAAGTAGAAGACCCAGTCCTGCCTGGGACATTTGGGACAAGGTTTGGCGAGCGAAAAGAAAATGTCTTCGATAGAGGTGGGATCACGTGGCTCTGCAAGACAGCATGTTACCCTCCTTGAAACCAACAGCTCGCACCTGAAGATGGATGGTTGGAATACTAGTTTCCTTTTGGGATGGCTTATTTTCAGGAGCTATGTTAGTTTCAGGGAATGTACCTTGTTTGTTTGGTCTTGTTGTTTGAAACAGTCGCACCAAACCTTTTTCTACTGTGGTTTTTAGTGACGCAAGGTCATCTACACCCGAAAGGTAGGACACAATCATGTTTATTCAGAGGAAGCACAATTTACTTTGAGAATATTCATATTTATGTATTCATATTTATGTTAACTTAATTGATTCGGATCCAATTTTATACTGCTTTGGTTCAAGAAGTGTAGGATCTCGATGGAACATCGTTTTGAGATGGTTTCGCTAAAGAAACAAAAGCAGTCGTGTCGACTAGTTGGGTGAAGGCATGACAACCCTGCTATTCCTGCTAGTTTCTGGCTCAAGTGAATGGCTTGTCACCTGTCTGTGAAAACAGGCACCACAGGGAGACAGTTGTTGTCCAGGCTGCAGTGGCCTAGAGTCCTTAGGCGATGAGTTGCGTGAGCAGTGGGGTGCTGCGGGTTCCAGACTCTTGGCCACTGACCTGGTGAGGATCGTGAGGCAGGTGAAGGTGGCAACAGCTCTGACAGGGCTTGCAGACTGCTAGGATGGCTTCGCCAGCACCTCCTGCCTCCCCCGTCCAGGCTGAGGTGAGGAAGACGAAGCTCCAGCGGCAACACCCAAGAGTGCAACGGAGAAACCTAAGAGAAAGAAAGAGCTGGGAGGATAACGTTGGCAGGAGCGTGGTGGGGGGGGAAGGCGAGAAGAGAGGAGAGGTTGATCCGAGACGAGGATTGAGGAAAAGGTCCAGCTGGATTCCTTCTGGGATCAGTTTCGCGCGACCTTTTCATAGAAGCCATGGCGGGAGCAGAAAGAAAGGAAAGGAAGAGAGGAAAAGGGAAACAAGCATCAAGAAGATCAGGGGACATGGACAAAGTTGGTTATCCCCGTAAAGCCCGTGCTCGAATTCCACTTGGATTCTTCATCGCTGCTCCCCACTGGGAGAGGGACGACTCGGCAGGAATGTTGGTGAGGATAGTGGAGCTTGCCTGCGAGAGCGCCTAGGAGTGCATGGTTTGTTCAGCAAGTCCTTATCCAGAGGGAGAAGCCTTGAAGATGGTTCATGTGACACAAGTCCGTATCTGGACCCTGAAGGGCTTCCAGTAGATAAAGAGAGTACGTCAGTGCTACTGGCCCTTTGTTGCTAGAGCAGGCAATGGCATCAGGGCGAAGGCGCTAGCCAAAAGTGGTGGAGGAGAAGAGGAGGACAGAGAAAGGAGCTACTCATCGTCAACCGGCCGGTGGCCAAGAAAGCGACACCAAAAGAGAAGAAGAAAAGGAAGGAGAGACATCTTGTAGAAGTAACATCAGAGGAAGAAGGAGGAAACAGGATCAGAGGCCCTGGAAGAAGGTGGCAGAGGTGGAGGAGCGCTTCCGTGTCTGCATTGTTGCAATATTCCCTGTCGACGTGCTACCCCTCATCTACAATCATTCGCTTTTATCCCAGAAGCGGATCAAGCAGAGTATACCGATAATTATCGCCCCCTCTGGCTTCTGAATACCTGTGATCGCCTTATCAACTGTCCCACTTACATTCTTTTTAGACAATCTCCTTGGATCACTTCACCCTCGGGAGCCTCAATTTGATTTCCTCGAAGTGCAAAAATTCTCGACTACAGAAAAATGAAAATTTGCATCTCGCTACTACAGCGGCATGCAGTCAACAATCTGGAAATGCAAGCTTTATTGCAGCGGCGTGCACAAAATTGTATGAGACATGTCAGCTGGAGTCCGCAGCAGCTCGCGGCATACAATTTTTTTTCTAACTTCAGCGAAGTTTTGGATGTCCGACGACCACGAAATGACGAAAGGGTTGCTCAGCAATGTTGAAACTTTGTGTTTTACCACAGTTTTCGATGTCCGACGAGGGCATGAAGAAAGGGTTGCTCAGACCACGTGCCCACGCCGGAAAAAAAAGGAAGAGATTTTGAAGAGGAGAAGACTTTTCGAAGAGCAGCCTTCCGCAGCAGCCATCCTCAGCACCTTTCTCAGCAGGCTTTCTCACCAGGCATCCTCAGCAGCCATCCTCTGCAGCCGTCCTCAAGCTATTAGTCATCTTGCTGTGGTCAGTGGTTGGTGGGCAGCTGTTAGTCAACCATTGAACATCAATTTGAGGTGGTCATGGGCTGGTGGTCGGCTATTTCTCAACTATTGAACATCAACTTCTTGTCGTCAACTTCTTGTGGTCATCCATGAACGAGTTCCTTGAAAGAAGCCTTTGACAGCGTTTTCGGGCAAGAAGGGTGAGTGCCCTGAACCCAAAGCAGTCGTGTCGACGAGTTGGGTGAAAATATGAAAACCTTCCTGTTCTTGCTAGTTTCTGGCCTAGCACAGCCAACCCCCCTTGAATCAAAGCCTTTGTCTTTCCAGCTGTGCAACTGGACTTGGATTGCTGTTCAAACAAACTGGAATCAATTCGTCGCGCATAGCAGAAAACAGCGAAAAAAAACAAAGTGCAAACACATTTTGGACCGTTGCTCCCGCCGTGTCAAACGGGTTTTGGGATTGTTTGCTTGCACGTGTCGGCCTTGCCGGTCAATGATCAATCGGTACTGCAGATTTTGAGAACCAGAGCACGGCAACAACAACGAAGTAACCACAGCAAACATGCTTGAAACACTTTGCATTCAAAATCACCCAGATTTTGTGATGGTTTTGCAAAAAAATCGCAATACTTTGGAAACTAATTACGTGTATGAACTGCCGTACTTGTGGTGACAACAGATAGCTTCCGGAAAGATGTGGCCAAAAAGTTGCCAGGGACTGAGCAGTTTTTCCAGGGAGAGATCTTGTCATTGGTATTTCATTTGTTGGGTTTTTGGTTCATGATTGAGGATTGCCAACTAGTAGCTTTGTTTCGCACAATCCCCGAAGACGGTTTCAATCGGAGTAACGGCCAACTGAAAAAGTACGAACAAACATTGTCATCGCGTGCCATTGCATGATTGTGAACCTTGTTTGGGATCTTTTTGCATGCATTGCACATGTACAGGCTCCATTTTCTTGGTGCTCCCCACGCACGGCTAAGTTATGGCTACTAGAACTGGTAGGAACTACACCCCCCACAGATTGTGTCGCGCAGCATCCGCCATGTGTGCAAGCACAAGGTCCGTAAACGTGCCCCATCCAAAGCACTGCAGCCCCAAAGGCACGTTCTATCTCCCTTTTTCCCCACGGCGGAATACGCACTATGCTCCAAATCCCACCTCTAAGGAGAGTGGGGGGCCTATAGAATGCTCACCCAAAAGTAAAAGTGCAGAAGCTGCTTGAGATGCGATAGGTTTCCAAGAAGTACATTTAATCATATTTTTTGAATTACAATTTTTGAACAAGATAATGACAGTGTCGTTGTCATCGATTTCACTGAGGTCTGAACTTCGAGCAAACTCTGATGAGGAGCTGAGTTATGAACTTGAGTTACATCTTCCACAAGTATACAGATACAGGCTTGCGAGATTTGCAGATTGTTTGTTGATGATAAAGGTCTGGAGGTTCTACGTTTTCCCGCCTTGCAAAGTACACGGTTGACAACGTGCCAGAATATCCTGGCCAGGATGCAAAGATCGGCTTCCCCACTGACCTTAACATCTTCAGCCTGGGCCTGATAGTCTTGCAAACTGTTTTCCACCATGTGATTCACGATTGTTTTTAAGGGCTTAAGATTGACGTTGGCAGAAGTAGTCTCAAAAGATCCAAATTACATTGAGAGTTGAACCCTGAAATTACAAAGGCTTCTCATTAAGACAGGAGAGGAAGAGTTTGGTGCACTTACCAAGTCTGTGGGCATGAGAGTTTACCACACATGAGCCTGGCATTTGTACCGGTCGCACTACCTTGCTAACAGGGCAGCTTCTCCACAGAATTTGCAGCAAATTGTGTGAAACTCAGCTTGGTAGATTTCTTTCTTCTTCGAAAACTTCATTGCATCGATTCAAGGCCTCTCTCAAGAGTCCCCAAAAAATAGAGGCATCTTGTAGGAGTGTAATCAAACGACCCACACAGTCTTAACCTTCTGAGCGTCCACACCTCAACTCTCCACAGACTTTCAAGTTAATGTTGGTGATGAAGCTCAGCCCGTGCTAGTGGTGACTCCAACTCAAGATATTTCGGAAAGAAGTCAAATAGGGGTATATCCCGATCACATGGATAACCAAAAGGGATGACGAATAAAAAGGTATATAACTGCTTGACCTGTGGGGCCTTCGATTGCCTCCTCTCAGACTCTCCGTGAGAATTTTTCTTGGTTGATAGGCAAATGGCACGAATTCCGTCCATCCAGCAGCTGGGTATTCGGCAGCTGGGAAGTCGTGAACTCAGGAACAGCAGGAGGGACAGAAAATGCAGAAAGCCAAAATTTGAAAGACCGCTTTGACTCCCAAGGTACGTATTAATGATATTGCGAAAGTCTTTTGTTCGCAGACACACATGCGGTTCATGTGACGATGTCACTTGCCCCAAACCCTCCCGAAATCCCGCAAACACTTCATTTTACAAGCATTTGCCAAGACAAGAAATTGAACGCTTACACACCAATATCACCAACCAACATCATTTGATGCGATGTTTCCTCTCATTGTATCTCCCACGGTCATCGCAGTCCATTCTTCACTTGCGAGCAATGATTCTCGCTGATTTGAGTCATGTCGAACTTTGAGCTTTGTCTGAGTTTCTGAAACATCTGGAGATCAAGCAGCCATTGTACACGCAACAGAATGTAGAAATCATGTAGGGGTATATCCGGGTCACATGGATGACCAAAAGGGATGCCGAATCAAAGAACTAAGTGCTTGGCCCCTCCTCTCAGACTCTCCATGAGACTGCTTTTCTTGGTTGATAGGCAAATGGATTGAATTCCGTCCATCCAGCAGCTGGGTATTCGGCAGCTGGGAAGTCGTGAACTCAGGAACAGCAGGAGGGATAGAAAATGGAGCAGAAAGACCACTTCGACTCGAAAAGTAGGTGTCTGAGGTATGTATGAATCCTTTGACATGATTATTTCCTTTGTTGGACCAACAAATTGAGTGGAATTTTAAACCCTAGGCAGCCACAGAAAAAGTCGCGCAGGATGCTGTTGATGAACGAGATTCAGGATCACTTCAGACGTATAATTACGAAACCTTATTTCAAAGAAATACAAAGAATAAATGTGGTAATCATATTTCCGATGGTGTAGGACTTCTGGCATCCATGGAGACCAGAGGTAAACAATTGGAAATTTGTTTGAAATGCTGTCTTTGCAACTTTAAACAAAATCTTTCCCATATATTTTCCTGTGCAATGATACAATTGTATTACAAACATGCAGACCCGCATGCACCGACGAAAACATGGCGCTCCCTGCATGCGGCGCAGCCAAGGCACTTGAGGCACTCGTGATTCCGAGTGTCTCAATTTGCGTTATCTCAAGGATTCTGGAACAAAAACTATGGCCTTTCAATGTGAAGGATGTAGATATGAGTGACGCTTTGTAAAGCACCAGAGGACAGATGATCTGCCCAAATCTGTTTGACGGTGGACAGCCATTGCCAATCGACTTGCAAGGTTTGTGTCCACAATCTTCAATTTCATGCCGTGCGGAACTTCTTCCTGCCAGGCACTTGATTTGTGTGTCTAAGCGATTTTTTGGCTGTCAAATTTGCGCTTCCGATTTTGTAAAGCCCCACGTCTTTGCTGTCTCCCGAACTGACTTGCTTTCATCTTCGGAGCCAAAGCAGTGCTGCTATCCAGAGTGTCACTTCGGAAAGGGTGCGCAGAAAGGGGCATTTTTTCCGCAATGCTTGCTAGCACAAAGAACACGGTGTTGAACTGTCAACAAGCGAGAGTTCCAGCTTTGGGACCGCGGGTGCTGTTTAAGAAGCTTTTGATGAAGGCATGGCTGAGAAAAGTGCTGTCCCCCCAGAATCCCAAAGTCTCACTGTTCGATCAACCTGGTGATGTCCCGTCTCCCTTGTCGAAGAATTTGTCCATGACTTCAGCAGAATGAGAGTTGTACGAGTGTGAGTAAAAAGTGTGAATGAAATCAGGAGGACAAGGTTTGTGCAAGGTTTTGAGTGAACAAAAGCTGCAGTTCTTTCGCATCGTTCCGGCTGCTTGCTTCGAACTGTGAGAGACGCTTTAGCACATCCAGGAAAAACATACATTGATTTCTTGGTGTCCTCTGTCGCATGCCTTCCAAGGATGAAAACAAAAAGATATTAGAGTATCAGAGATGGCTAAGAGTTCATAAACCAATACCGCCAATGTATCTATGTCGCTTCCCCTCAACAAGCTTCAAGTCCAGATGACCAAGATTTTTAGGGAATGTGTGGATCAAAATGATATCGTTTGATGTTCTCATCGCTCCTGCATGCCCAAGACATTGCAATGGTGGCTATGCCGTTTGGAGGGAACACATTATTGCATGATTGAGCAAATGTGTTCGTGGTTTGCATTTCCCAATGCTTGGTCTTGAAACAGGTCTTGAAACAGAAATGGATAAAACTGCTGGGACCTATTGTACGAAGACCTAGAAGCCATCCTCAACACCAAGTTACATTCGATACCCGAACTGGTAAAAGGTAGACCCAGGCTTGTGCATGATGGTCCAGCTCCTTTTGTAGCAAGCACCCTCAGCTTTGTAGTTTCCGTATAAATAGAAACAGAGTAACCATGCAAGCGAGAGGCGGAAAGCTTTGAGGAAGCACTCTTGCAGATGACTCCTATTCGAGCAGCTTTTGTTTTTTCCAAAGCATGTGACATTGTCGGAGAAGATGCGTTTAGCGTTGCTAGTGTCCTTTCCAGCATCTTGTTTCTTCGACCAGCAGGGACTGCATGATAAGAACTTGAAGGGCGATATTTGCGGATTTCCGAACTGCAAAAAGGTCTGGAAGGCCTGAGCCACGTCAGCCTCTGGAATACCAGGTCGGGTTGAACGTTTGTGCTGGCTTTCGGCCTTGAATGAAACAGGAGGACACTTTCCTGTCAAAAAAATCCGGTGTGACCAGCGTAATCAGTCGCGACGCCAGGCTTAGCAACACTTCATGTTTGCTTGCATGCCGTCTTGTAGATCTTTTTTTTGATGAACATTACAGCTTCAGTGATTTTTTATCGAAGCTGTGCCGCTTTGAAAGGGAGACTTCTCAGAAAGGCCACTAAAAGTTGCTTGGGACAGGAGATGAAAGCAGATATTCGTAGCAGGGCGAGCTTTCTAAAATCTCGAGCCCCAGGCCTTTCTTGCACAGATCCCAGATTCCACAGAAGCATGCAGCAACATGCTTTCTTGTGATGCATAAGCGAATCTTTGCACCCTGTATTGGTGCTGGGACGGAATCACTGTACAGGTCTCAGTATAGCCACTGTGATGATCCATTGTGAACTACTACCAATCCTGATCCTTGTTTCTATTGAAGACGACAAGGAACCACTGGCCTTTTCTTCCTCTTGGCAGAATTTACAGCTGGCCCCTCGCAACATTGGGAGCTTTCTGAAGCCTTGAGCCTCAGGCCTACCTTGTAAAGACGATGCATCAGCAAATCATCCGGTCTCATTTTGCGGTTAGCACATGTTGCACCCTGCTCAGTACAGCAGCATGTTGGAAAGTACATTCCTGTGAAAAATGTTTGTCCAATTATGTGCCTGATTTTGACCTGAAAGTGCAAAAAGACTTTTCAAGCATCTTGAGTTATTTTCTCTCGAATGAAAGAAGCCGTGGGCTTCATTGCTACAGCATCATCTGATGGTATGATTGTTGCTATACAATATACAGGATCAAATTCTATTGGCCTTGTTGCTTTCAAGTGAAGTACCTTCATGCGCCCAGGGAGCATGAGCATCTTCCAAAGCCTCCCTTGATGTGAGTTGAAGGAGTCGTGTCATAAGAGGCCAGCGTAAGCGAAACCCTTCGTCGCGCAAGCTTGCGTAAGGCAATTGCGTCAACAAATTGTGTAAGGGGAATAAACATACATTCTACTGCTCACATCTGCTCCAGATGCATCAACAGTTTGAGAGGCGTATGAGTGTGAGTAGAAAGGGTGAATGAAATCAGCAGGACAAAGGTTGCGCNGACTTCAGCAGAATGAGAGTTGTACGAGTGTGAGTAAAAAGTTTGAATGAAATCAGGAGGACAAGGTCTGTGCAAGGTTTTGAGTGCACAAAAGCTGCAGTTCTTTCGCATCGTTCCGGCTGCTTGCTTCGAACTGTTGTCCCCATTGAGACCGATTTCTTTTCAGAGCGGTTGTGTGTGGTGACGTCCCGACTCCCTTGGCGAAGACTTTGTCCATGACTTCAGTGTTCTACGTCTCGTTCAACATTTCACTGAATATGCGATATACAACCAATGTACTACTGTTGGGTGTTCATTGAATGTCTTGGCTATTGATTCCAAGGACTCGTTGCCAACAAGAGACGCTTTAGCACGTCCAGGAAAAACATACATTGATTTCTTGGTGTCCTCTGTCGCATGCCTTCCAAGGATGAAAACAAAAAGATATTAGAGTATCAGAGATGGCTAAGAGTTCATAAACCAATACCGCCAATGTATCTATGTCGCTTCCCCTCAACAAGCTTCAAGTCCAGATGACCAAGATTTTTAGGGAATGTGTGGATCAAAATGATATCGTTTGATGTTCTCATCGCTCCTGCATGCCCAAGACATTGCAATGGTGGCTATGCCGTTTGGAGGGTACACATTATTGCATGATTGAGCAAATGTGTTCGTGGTTTGCATTTCCCAATGCTTGGTCTTGAAACAGAAATGGGTAAAACTGCTGGGACCTATTGTACGAAGACCTAGAAGCCATCCTCAACACCAAGTTACATTCGATACCCGAACTGGTAAAAGGTAGACCCAGCTCCTTTTGTAGCAAGCACCCTCAGCTTTGTAGTTTCCGTATAGTAACAGAGTAACCATGCAAGCAAGAAGCGGAAAGCTTTGATGAAGCACTCTTGCAGATGAGTCCTATTCGAGCAGCTTTTGTTTTTTCCAAAGCATGTGACATTGTCGGAGAAGATGCGTTTAGCGTTGCTAGTGTCCTTTCCAGCATCTTGTTTCTTCGACCAGCAGGGACTGCATGATAAGAACTTGAAGGGCGATATTTGTGGATTTCCGAACTGAGATTGGAAGATCTGAAAACAGTCACTTTCTATTTCTGAACATTGCAAGAAGACCACGCACCACACAAAGTGACCTTCACCTATCTTCTTGAACCTTTCTCGAGCCTCTTGCATGTGTGGCTGTGTAGACATCAATTGAGTTACTGTCATGCGTGGAGGGGGCGGACACGTCAATTCCAAGTTGTTCCAGTGAGAAGTCCCCGCTTGCTTGACAGAGTTTTTGTGCTGAGACATCCCCTAAATTGGAAGTCTCCACACCATGCCCGAAAAGGAAAAGAACCAGGGAGGATGCCATACTGAAAAGACAAGAGACACGTTTCAACCCTCATTTTCCAAGGCAAAGCGTGAATTGTTACGGCCGGGACAATCGGGGGTATTGCGAATATCGCCTTCCAGACAAAAATCCTTGGATTTTCCATATAGAAACAGAGTAACCATGCAAGCAAGAAGCGGAGAGCTTTGATGAAGCACTCTTGCAGATGACTCCGATTCGAGCAGCTTTTGTTTTTTCCAAAGCATGTGCCATTATCGGAGAAGATGCGTTTAGCGTGGCTAGTTTCCGTTCCAGCATCTTGTTTCTTCGACCAGCAGGCGCTGCATGATAAGAAATTGAAGGGCGATATTTGCGGATTTCCGAACTGAGATTGGAAGATCTGAAAACAGTCACTTTCTATTTCTGAACATTGCAAGAAGACCACACACCGGACAACGTGACCTTCACCTATCTTCTTGAACCTTTCTCGAGCCTCTTGCATGTGTGGCTGTGTAGACATCAATTGAGTTACTGTCATGCCTGCAGGGGGCAGACACGTCAATTCCAACTTGTTCCAGTGAGAAGTCCCCGCTTGCTTGACAAAGTTTTTGTGCTGAGACATCCCCTAAATTGGAAGTCTCCACACCATGCCCGGAAAGGAAAAGAACCAGGGAGGATGCCATACTGAAAAGACAAGAGACACGTTTCAACCCTCATTTTCCAAGGCAAAGCGTGAATTGTTACGGCCGGGACAATCGGGGGTATTGCGAATATCGCCTTCCAGAAAAAAATCCTTGGATTTTCCGTATAGAAACAGAGTAACCATGCAAGCAAGAAGCGGAGCTTTGATGAAGCACTCTTGCAGATGAGTCCTATTCGAGCAGCTTTTGTTTTTTCCAAAGCATGTGACATTGTCGGAGAAGATACGTTTAGCGTGGCTAGTCAGCATTTCATTGGCCTTTTCACATCAAGTGAGGTACTTTCATGCGCCCACCGAGCAGATGTGTCACTTGATATGTTGGAGAAATGCCACCAGCCGATGTTCCGACTGCAAAAAGGTCTGGAAGGCCCGAGCCACGTCAGCCTCTGGAATACCAGGTCGGGTTGAAAGTTTGTGCTGGCTTTCGGCCTTGAATGAAACAGGAGGACACTTTCCTGTCAAAAAATCCAGTGTGACCAGCGCAATCAGTCGCGATCACAGGCGTAGCAACACTTCATGTTTCCTTGCATGCCGTCTTGTAGAATTTTTTTTTGATGAACATTGCAGCTTCAGTGATTTTTTATCGAAGCTGTGCCGCTTTGCAAGGGAGACTTGTCAGAAAGGCCACTAAAAGTTGCTTGGGACAGGAGATGAAAGCAGATATTCGTAGCAGTGCGAGCTTTCTAAAACCTCGAGCCCCAGGCCTTTCTTGCACAGATCCCAGATTCCACAGAAGCATGCAGCAACATGCTTTCTTGTGATGCATAAGCGAATCTTTGGACCCTGTATTGGTGCTGGGACGGAATCATTGTACAGGTCTCAGTATAGCCACTGTGATGATCCATTGTGAACTACTACCAATCCTGATCCTTGTTTCTATTGAAGATGACAAGGAACCACTGGCCTTTTCTTCCTCTTGGCAGAATTTACAGCTGGCCCCTCGCAACATTGGGAGCTTTCTGAAGCCTTGAGCCTCAGGCCTACCTTGTAAAGACGATGCATCAGCAAATCATCCGGCCTCATTTTGCGGTTAGCACATGTTGCACCACGGTCAGTACAGCAGCATGTTGGAAAGTACATTCATGTGAAAAATGTTTGTCCAATTATGTGCCTGATTTTGACCTGAAAGTGCAAAAAGACTTTTCAAGCATCTTGAGTTATTTTCTCTCGAATGAAAGAAGCCGTGGGCTTCATTGCCACAGCATCATTTGGGATATGGTATGATTGTTGCTATACAATATACAGGATCAAATCCTACGTCGCGCAAGCTTGCGTAAGCCCAAGCTTGCGTAAGCCAATTGCGTAAACAAATTGTGTCAGGGGAATAAACATACATTCTACTGCTCATATCTGCTGTGTAAGGAGGATGAATACTAAAGACAAGGGACATGCTTCAACCCTCATTTTCCAAGGCAAAGTGTGAATTGTTACGGCCGGGACAATCGGGGGTATTGCGAATATCGCCTTCCAGAAAAAAATCGTTGGATTTTCCATATAGAAACAGAGTAACCATGCAAGCAAGAAGCGGAGAGCTTTGATGAAGCACTGAGGCAGATGACTCCTATTCGAGCAGCTTTTATTTGTTCCAAAGCATGTGACATTATCGGAGAAGATGCGTTTAGCGTGGCTAGTCTCCATTCCAGCATCTTGTTTCTTCGACCAGCATGAAGGGCGATATTTGCGGATTTCCGAACTGAGATTGGAAGATCTGAAAACAGTCACTTTCTATTTCTGAACATTGCGAGAAGACCACACACCACACAAAGTGACCTTCACCTATCTTCTTGAACCTTTCTCGAGCCTTTTGCATGTGTGGCTGTGTAGACATCAATTGAGTTACTGTCATGCGTGCAGGGGGCAGACACGTCAATTCCAACTTGTTCCAGTGAGAAGTCCCCGCTTGCTTGACAAAGTTTATGTGCTGATACATCCCCTAAATTGGAAGTCTCCACACCATGCCCGAAAAGGAAAAGAACCAGGGAGGATGCCATACTGAAAGACAAGGGACATGTTGCAACCCTCATTTTCCAAGGCAAAGTGTGAATTGTTGCGGCCGGGACAATCGGGGATGTTGCGAATATCGCCTTCCGGAAAAAAATCTTGGAGTTTCCGTATAGAAACAGAGTAACCATGCAAGCAAGAAGCGGAGAGCTTTGATGAAGCACTGATGCAGATGACTCCTATTCGAGCATCTTTTGTTTGTTCCAAAGCATGTGCCATTGTCGGAGAAGATGCGTTTTGCGTGGCTAGTCAGCATTCCATTGGCCTTACTGACATCAAGTGAGTTACTTTCATGCGCCCACGGAGCAGATATGTCAGTTGATATGTGGAGAAATGCCAACTTGTTGCAGTGAGAATTCCCAGCTTGTTCAAACAGAATCTCTTGAAAGCAGTCGGCAGGACACAGATAGAGGGAAGATGTAAGGTGTATGCGGGAAAGACTAATTGGAACACAAATTGAAAGCTGTACCCTAGGATCCTTGCAAGAAAGAAGTGAGGAGCACTTGAAGGACCCTGACAGATAACTTGAAGGGACTGCATGATAAGAACTTGAAGGGCGATATTTGTGGATTTCCGAACTGAGATTGGAAAATCTAAAAACAGTCACTTTAATTTCTGAACATTGCAAGAAGACAACACACCACACAAAGTCACCTAATTAAGCCTATCTTCTTGAACCTTTCCTGAGTTTCTTGCATGTGTGGCCGTGTAGACATCAATTGAGTTACTGTCATGCGTGCAGGGGGCAGACACGTCAATTCCAACTTGTTCCAGTGAGAAGTCCCCGCTTGCTTGACAAAGTTTATGTGCTGATACATCCCCTAAATTGGAAGTCTCCACACCATGCCCGAAAAGGAAAAGAAGCAGGGATGATGCCATACTAAAAAGACAAGGGACATGTTTTTATCCTTATTTTCCAAGGCAAAGTATAAAGTGTTACGGCCGGGACAATCGGGGGTATTGCGAATATCGCCTTCCAGAAAAAACCTTGGATTTTCTGTATAGAAGCAGAGTAACCATGCAAACAAGAAACGGAGAGCTTTGATGAAGCACTGAGGCAGATGACTCCTATTCGAGCAGCTTTTGTTTTTTCCAAAGCATGTGACATTGTCGGAGAAGATGCGTTTTCCGTGGCTAGTCAGCATTCCATTGGGCTTATTGACATCCAGTGAGGTACTTTCATGCGCCCACTGAGCAGATGTGTCACTTGATATGTTGGAGAAATGCCACCAGCCGATGTTCCGACTGCAAAAAGGTCTGGAAGGCCCGAGCCACGTCAGCCCTGGAATACCAGGTCGGGTTGAAAGTTTGTGCTGGCTTTTGGCCTTGAATGATCAGGAGGACACTTTCCTGTCAAAAAAATCCAGTGTGACCAGCGCAATCAGTCGCGATCACAGGCGTAGCAACACTTCATGTTTCCTTGCTTGCTGTCTCGTAGATTTTTTTTTTGATGAACATTGCAGCTTCAGTGATTTTTTATCGAAGCTGTGCCGCTTTGAAAGGGAGACTTGTCAGGAAGGGCACTAAAAGTTGCTTGGGACAGGAGATGAAAGCAGATATTCGTAGCAGGGCGAGCTTTCTAAAACCTCGAGCCCCAGGCCTTTCTTGCACAGATCCCAGATTCCACAGAAGCATGCAGCAACATGCTTTCTCGTGATGCACAAGCGAATCTTTGGACCCTGTATTGGTGCTGGGACGGAATCATTGTACAGGTCTCAGTATAGCCACTGTGATGATCCATTGTGAACTACTACCAATCCTGATCCTTGTTTCTATTGAAGATGACAAGGAACCACTGGCCTTTCTTCCTCTTGGCAGAATTTATAGCTCGCCTCTCGCAACGTTGCGAGCTTTCTGAAGCCTTGAGCCTCAGGCCTACCTTGTAAAGACGATGCATCAGCAAATCATCCGGCCTCATTTTGCGGTTAGCACATGTTGCACCCTGCTCAGTACAGCAGCATGTTGGAAAGGACATTCATGTGAAAAATGTTTGTCCAATTATGTGCCTGATTTTGACCTGAAAGTGCAAAAAGACTTTTCAAGCATCTTGAGTTATTTTCTCTCGAATGAAAGAAGCCGTGGGCTTCATTGCTACAGCATCATCTGGGATATGGTATGAGTGTTGCTATACAATATACAGGTTCAAATTCTATTGGCCTTGTTGCTTTCAAGTGAAGTACTTTCATGCGCCCAGGGAGCATGAGCATCTTCCAAAGCCTCCCTTGATGTGAGTTGAAGGAGTCGTGTCACAAGAGGCCTGCGTAAGCGAAACCCTGCGTAAGCGAAATACCGGAGAAATGCGGGAAGGACTAATCGGAAAACAAATTGAAAGCTGTACCCTTGGATTCTTGCAAGCAAGAAGTGAGGAGCACCTGAAGCACCCTGACAGATGACTCCAATTCGAGCAGCATTTATTTGTTCCAAAGCATGTGACATTATCGCAGAAGACGCGTTTAGCGTGGCTACTCAGCATTTTATTGGCCTTTTTGACATCAAGTGAGGTACTTTAATTCGCCCGCGGAGCAGATATGTCACTTGATATGTTGGAGAAATGCCAACTTCTTCCGGTGAGAATTCCCAGCTTGTTTGAACAGAATGTCTTGAAAGCAGTCGGTGTATGTGGGAAGGACTAATCGGAAAACAAATTGAAAGCTGTACCCTTGGAGTCTTGCAAGCAGGAAGTGAGGAGCACTTGAAGCACCCTTACAGATGACTCCGATTCGCTTGTTGCAAAGCATGTGACAGTGTCGGAGAAGATGAGTTTGCGTTGCTAGTCAGCATTCCATCCTCTTGTTTTCCAAAATCTACAAACAGTCACTTTCTATTCTGAACATTGCAAGAAGACCACACACCACACAAAGTCACCTAAGCTTATCTTCTTGAACCTTTCTCGAGCTTCTTGCACGTGTGGCCATGTAGACATCAATTGAGTTACTTTCATGCGTTCAGGGGGCATGAGCATCTTCCAAAGCCTCCCTTGATGTGAGTTGAAGGAGTCGTGTCATAAGAGGCCAACGTAAGCGAAACCATTCCTCGCGCAAGCTTGCGTAAGCCAATTGCGTAAACAAATTGTGTAAGGGGAATAAACATACATTCCTCTGCTCACATCTGCTCCAAATGCATCTGCTGGCTTTTGGCCTTGAATGATCAGGAGGACACTTTCCTGTCAAAAAAATCCAGTGTGACCAGCGTAATCAGTCGCGACGCCAGGCTTAGCAACACTTCATGTTTCCTTGCTTGCTGTCTCGTAGATTTTTTTTTTGATGAACATTACAGCTTCAGTGATTTTTTATCGAAGCTGTGCCGCTTTGCAAGGGAGACTTGTCAGAAAGGCCACTAAAAGTTGCTTGGGACAGGAGATGAAAGCAGATATTCGTAGCAGGGCGAGCTTTCTAAAACCTCGAGCCCCAGGCCTTTCTTGCACAGATCCCAGATTCCACAGAAGCATGCAGCAACATGCTTTCTTGTGATGCATAAGCGAATCTTTGGACCCTGTATTGGTGCTGGGACGGAATCATTGTACAGGTCTCAGTATAGCCACCGTGATGATCCATTGTGAACTACTACCAATCCTGATCCTTGTTTCTATTGAAGATGACAAGGAACCACTAGCCTTTTCTTCCTTTTGGCAGAATTTATAGCTCGCCTCTCGCAACGTTGCGAGCTTTCTGAAGCCTTGAGCCTCAGGCCTACCTTCTAAAGACCATGCATAAGCAAGTCATCCGGCCTCATTTTGCGGTTAGCACATGTTGCACCCTGCTCAGTACAGCAGCATGTTGGAAAGGACATTCATGTGAAAAATGTTTGTCCAATTATGTGCCTGATTTTGACCTGAAAGTGCCAAAAGACTTTTCAAACATCTTGAGTTATTTTCTCTCGAATGAAAGAAGCCGTGGGCTTCATTGCTACAGCATCATCTGGGATATGGTATGAGTGTTGCTATACAATATACAGGATCAAATTCTATTGGCCTTGTTGCTTTCAAGTGAAGTACTTTCATGCGCCCAGGGAGCATGAGCATCTTCCAAAGCCTCCCTTGATGTGAGTTGAAGGAGTCGTGTCACAAGAGCCCTGCGTAAGCGAAACCCTGCGTAAGCGAAATACCGGAGAAATGCGGGAAGGACTAATCGGAAAACAAATTGAAAGCTGTACCCTTGGAGCCTGGCAAGCAAGAAGTGAGGAGCACTTGAAGCACCCTGACAGATGACTCCAATTCGAGCAGCTTTTATTTGTTCCAAAGCATGTGACATTATCGCAGAAGATGCGTTTAGCGTGGCTAGTCAGCTTTTTATTGGCCTTTTTGACATCAAGTGAGGTACTTTCATGCGCCCACCAAGCAGATATGTCACTTGATATGTTGGAGAAATGCCAACTTCTTCCAGTGAGAATTCCCAGCTTGTTCGAACAGAATGTCTTGAAAGCAGTCGGCAGGACACAGATAGAGGGAAGATGTAAGGTGTATGCGGGAAGGACTAATTGTAAAACAAATTGAAAGCCGTACCCTTGGAGCCTGGCAAGCAAGAAGTGAGGAGCACTTGAAGCACCCTGACAGAGGACTCCGATTCGCTTGTTGCAAAGCATGTGACAGTGTTGGAGAAGATGAGTTTGCGTTGCTAGTCAGCATTCCATCCTCTTGTTTTCCAAAATCTACAAACAGTCACTTTGTATTTCTGAGCATTGCAAGAAGACCACACACCACACAAAGTGACCTTCACTTATCTTCTTGAACCTTTCTCGAGCTTCTTGCACGTGTGGCCGTGTAGACGTCAATTGAGTCATGCAAGCAAGAAGCGGAGAGCTTTGATGAAGCACTGAGGCAGATGACTCCTATTCGAGCAGCTTTTGTTTTTCCAAAGCATGTGACATTGTCGGAGAAGATGCGTTTTGCGTGGCTAGTCAGCATTCCATTGGGCTTATTGACATCCAGTGAGGTACTTTCATGCGCCCACTGAGCAGATGTGTCACTTGATATGTTGGAGAAATGCCAGCTCCTTCCAGTGAGAATTCCCAGCTTGTTTGAACAGAATGTCTTGAAAGCAGTCGGCAGGACACAGATAGAGGGAAGATGTAAGGTGTATGCGGGAAGGACTAATTGGAAAACAAGTTGAAAGCTGTACCCTTGAAGCCTTGCAAGCAAGAAGTGAGGAGCACTTGAAGAAGGCGATATTGGTGGATTTCCGAACTGAGATTGGAAGACCTCAAAACAGTCACTTTCTATTTCTGAGCTTTGCAAGAAGACCACACACCACACAAAGTGACCTTCACTTATCTTCTTGAACCTTTCTCGAGCTTCTTGCACGTGTGGCCGTGTAGACGTCAATTGAGTCATGCAAGAAAGAAGCGGAGAGCTTTGATGAAGCACTGAGGCAGATGACTCCTATTCGAGCAGCTTTTGTTTTTTCCAAAGCATGTGACATTGTCGGAGAAGATGCGTTTTGCGTGGCTAGTCAGCATTCCATTGGCCTTACTGACATCAAGTGAGGTACTTTCACGCGCCCAGCAAGCAGATATGTCACTTGATATGTTGGAGAAATGCCAACTTCTTCCAGTGAGAATTTCCAGCTCCCGACTTCCTTGTCCAAGAATTTGTCCATGACTTCAACAGCTTGAGAGTCGTATTCACGTAGGAGTTTGAGTAAAAAGTGTCAATGATATTAAGAGCAAAAAGTTTGGGAAAAGTTTTGAGTGCACAAAAAGTGCAAGGTTGTTTTCAAGCAGCGAGACTTTGCGTTCCGCAGTTCTTTCGCATGGTTCCGACTGCTTGCTTGGGACTGTTGTCTCCATTGACACCCAGGCGTTCTCGTCTGGTGATGTCCCGACTCCCGTGTCGAAGAATTTGTCCACGACTTCAACAGGTTGAGAGTTGTACGAGTGAGTAAAAAGTGTGAAGGAAATCCGGAGGAGAAAGTTTGCGCAAGGTTTTGAGTTCACAAAAACTGCAGTTCTTTCACATCGTTCCGGCTGCTTCTGTTGAGGGCAGTTGGCTGTCACTTCAGAAGTCAAGCGGAATGCGGAAGATGCAGCTGTTTGTCCAATGGTTCAAGGGTGGATGGGTTGGACGCGAAGCTTCAGCATCATTGAGATATGCTAAGCCTTGGTGATATGAAAGAGAATGTTTCTGATTCGATTTGTGTAGCACCATTCAAGATGAAATGTCAAATTGAGCTGAGACTTTTCTGCTGGGCGTAGGGGCCTTGGGGTGTTCTCTGAATGTCTTGGCTATTGATTCCAAGGACGCGCTGCCAACAAGAGACGCTTTAGCACGTCCAGGAAAAACATGCATTGATTTCTTGGTGTCCTCTGTCGCATGTCTTCCAAGGATGAAAACAAAAATGCAGTTATACAAGAAGCCGTTTACTGGTCAAACTGTACTTGTGCGTCAGCTGCCATTAAGCTTTCCCTCAACAAGCTTCAAGTCCAGATGACCAAGATTTTTAGGGAATGTGTGGATCAAAAAGAGATCTTTTGATGTTCTCATCGCTCCTGCATGCCCAAGACATTGCAATGGTCCAAGACTATGCCTTTTGGAGGGAACACATGATTGCTTGATTGAGCAAATGTGTTCGTGGTTTGCATTTCCCAATGCTTGGCTTTGAAACAGGTCTTGAAAGAGAAGTGGGTAAAACTGCTAGCACCTACTATACGAAGACCTAGAACCATCCTCAACATCAAGTTACATTCGATACCCGAACTGGTAATACTGAGGACTGTTGAAAAGAGAATGGCTGGTAGACCCAGGCTCTCCTGGACACGCGGAATTATGAAACCAGCTTGGAACATAAACCCGCACAACCCTTCATTTGATCTTGAAAAGCGAGAAATGCGACTCGCTTTGCAAAATATGGCACAGAACAGACAATATCCTTTTCATTGATTTTGTCATTTGTTTTTTGCTGCCCCCGCGCCTACGCGTTTCACAAGGACCTATGTCTTGGAAGCAAGAATTTTTGCCAGATCAGTGCTGCACAGAGGGCCATGTCTAAGAGGCAGTTGGTGAAGACTCGTTCGGCAAGAGAAACGGTTCACACAGCTTTTGGATGTCCGGTATCCTCATTGGTAGGAATTGTATGGATGTTTGCGAAGAGTTTCTGATCCTGTGGACCCTGAATTTGTCTGTGCGTTTCATTTGACGCGGCAGATGTCATTTGATGAAAAGTCTTCGCGGTGTTTAAGACACCCTCTGCAATAGATTGCATGCCGCTGCCCCAACGGACCACATATGTTTGTGCATGATAGTCATAGCTCTGTACCCAGCACCCTCAGCTTTGTGACAGGGGCAGATGAAAGCAGATAGTGTGCTACGCATTGTGAGGGTTCTGACACAACGACATCGCCCTGATGTTGGCACATGTTGAACCATGAACTCTCAGACTGTCGGACTCATTTCCCCGAAAACAAGAAACCACACGGCCAATCCAAGGCACAGGTGTGAATTGACGGCCGCGACAATCGAAACTGTTGCGAACATCGCCTTCGAGAAAAACACCTATCGGAGAAGATGTGTTTCGCGTTGCTAGTTACTTCCAACTTTTTTCTGAACACTGCAAGAAGACCAAAACAACATAACCAGGGAGGATGCCATGCTAAAAAGACAAGGGACATGTTTCAACCCTCATTTTCCAAGGCAAAGTGTGAATTGTTACGGCCGGGACAATCGGGGATGTTGCGAATATCGCCTTCCAGAACAAAAAACATGAATTTTCCGTATAGAAACAGAGTAACCATGCAAGCAAGAAGCGGAGAGCTTTGATGAAGCACTGAGGCAGATGACTCCTATTCGAGCAGCTTTTGTTTGTTCCAAAGCATGTGACATTGTCGGAGAAGACGAGTTTGCGTTGCTAGTCAGCATTCCAGCATCTTGTTTCTTCGACCAGCAGGCGCTGCATGATAAGAAATTGAAGGGCGATATTTGTGGATGTCCGAACTGAGATTGGAAGATCTCAAAACAGCCACTTTCTATTTCTGAACATTGCAAGAAGACGCGACACCACACAAAGTGACCTGCGCTTATCTTATTGAACCTTTCTCGAGCCTCTTTCATGTTTGGCAGCATTGACATCAAGTGAGTTACTTTCATGCGCCCACGGAGCAGATATGTCACTTGATATGTGGAGAAATGCCAACTTGTTCCAGTGAGAATTCCCAGCTTGTTCGAACAGAATGTCTTGAAAGCAGTCGGCAGGACACAGATAGAGGGAAGCTGTAAGGTATATGGGGGAAGGACTAATTGGAAAACAAGTTGGAGCCTGGCAAGCAAGAAGTGAGGAGCACTTGAAGCACCCTGACAGATGACTCCTATTCGAGCAGCTTTTAAATTTTACTTGTTGCAAAGCATGTGACGTAGTCGGAGAAGATGCGTTTGGCGTTGCTAGTCTCCATTCCAGCATCTTGTTTCATCGAGCAGCAGGGACTGCATGACAAGAACTTGAAGGGCAATATTTGTGGATTTCCGAACTGAGATTTGAAGATCTCAAAACAGTCACTTTCTATGTCTGAACATTGCAAGAAGACACACAACACAAAGTGACCTTCACTTATCTTCTTGAACCTTTCTCGAGCTTCTTGCACGTGTGGCCGTGTAGACGTCAATTGAGTCATGCAAGCAAGAAGCGGAGAGCTTTGATGAAGCTCTGAGGCAGATGACTCCTATTCGAGCAGCTTTTGTTTTTCCAAAGCATGTGACATTGTCGGAGAAGATGCGTTTTACGTGGCTAGTCAGCATTCCATTGGCCTTACTGGCATCAAGTGAGGTACTTTCATGCACCCACCAAGCAGGTGTGTCACTTGATATGTTGGAGAAATGCCAGCTCCTTCCAGTGAGAATTCCCAGCTTGTTCGAACATAATGTCTTGAAAGCGGTCGGCAGGACACAGATAGAGGGAAGCTGTAAGGTGTATGCGGGAAGGACTAGTTGGAAAACAAATTGAAAGCTGTACCCTTGGAGCCTGGCAAGCAAGAAGTGAGGAGCACTTGAAGCACCCTGACAGATGACTCCTATTCGAGCATCTTTTGTTTTTACCAAAGCATGTGACATTGTTGGAGAAGATGCGTTTAGCGTTGCTAGTGTCCATTCCATTGGCCTTACTGACATCAAGTGAGGTACTGTTATTCGACGCGGAGCATACATATCACTTGATATGTTGAAGAAATGCCAACTTCTTCCAGTGAGAATTCCCAGCTTGTTCCAACAGAATGTCTTGAAAGCAGTGGGGAGGAAACATATAGAGGGAAGCTGTAAGGTGTATGCAAGAAAGAATAATTGGAAAACAAGTTGAAAGCTGTATCCTTGGAGCCAGTGAGGAGCACTTGAAGCACCCTGACAGATGACTCCTATTCGAGCAGCTTTTAAATCTTACTTGTTGCAAAGCATGTGACGTAGTCGGAGAAGATGCGTTTGGCGTTGCTAGTCTCCATTCCAGCATCTTGTTTCATCGAGCAGCAGGGACTGCATGACAAGAACTTGAAGGGCAATATTTGTGGATTTCCGAACTGAGATTTGAAGATCTCAAAACAGTCACTTTCTATGTCTGAACATTGCAAGAAGACACACAACACAAAGTGACCTTCACTTATCTTCTTGAACCTTTCTCGAGCTTTTTGCACGTGTGGCCGTGTAGACGTCAATTGAGTCATGCAAGCAAGAAGCGGAGAGCTTTGATGAAGCACTGAGGCAGATGACTCCTATTCGAGCAGCTTTTGTTTTTTCCAAAGCATGTGACATTGTCGGAGAAGACGAGTTTGCGTTGCTAGTCAGCATTCCAGCATCTTGTTTTTTCGATCAGCAGGCACTGCATGATAAGAACTTCAAGGGCGATATTGGTGGATTTCCGAACTGAGATTGGAAGATCTCAAAACAGCCACTTTCTATTTCTGAGCAGTTTCTTGCATGTTTGGCAGCATTGACATCAAGTGAGTTACTTTCGTGCGCCCACGGAGCAGATATGTCACTTGATATGTGGAGAAATGCCAACTTGTTCCAGTGAGAATTCCCAGCTTGTTCCAACAGAATGTCTTGAAAGCAGTCGGCAGGACATAGAGGGAAGCTGTAAGGTGTATGCAATTGGAACACAAATGGAAAGCTGTACCCGGCTGTACCCTGGGAGCCTTGCAAGAAAGAAGTGAGGAGCACCACACAAAGTCACCTTAGCTTATCTTCTTGAACCTTTCCCGAGTTTGTTGCATGTGTGGCCGTGTAGACGTCAAGTGAGTTATTTTCATGCGTGCAGGGAGCAAATATGTCAACTCCAACTTGTTCCAGTGAGAAGACAGAGTTTTTGTGCTGATACACCCCATAAATTGGAAGTCTCCACACCGTGCCCGAAAACAAAAACCAAGGAGGATCCCATACTGAAAAGACAAGGGACATGTTTCAATCCTCATTTTCCAAGGCAAAGTGTGAATTGTTACGGCCGGGACAATCCGGGTAATTGGGAATATCGCCTTCCAGAACAAAAACCTTGGATTTCCCGTATAGAGACAAGAGTAACCATGCAAGCAAGAAGCGGAGAGCTTTGATGAAGCACTCTTGCAGATGACTCCTATTCGAGCACCTTTTGTTTTTACCAAAGCATGTGACATTATCGGAGAAGACGCGTTTAGAGTTTCCAGTGAGAATCCCAGCATCTTGTTTTTTTCGATCAGCAGGCACTGCATGATAAGAACTTGAATGGTTATATTTGTGGATGTCCGAACTGAGATTGGAAGATCTAAAAACAATCACTTTCATTTCTGAACATTGCAAGAAGACACACAACACAAAGTGACCTTCACTTATCTTCTTGAACCTTTCTCGAGCTTTTTGCACGTGTGGCCGTGTAGACGTCAATTGAGTCATGCAAGCAAGAAGCGGAGAGCTTTGATGAAGCACTGAGGCAGATGACTCCTATTCGAGCAGCTTTTGTTTTTTCCAAAGCATGTGACATTGTCGGAGAAGACGAGTTTGCGTTGCTAGTCAGCATTCCAGCATCTTGTCTTTTTCGATCAGCAGGCACTGCATGATAAGAACTTGAATGGTTATATTTGTGGATGTCCGAACTGAGATTGGAAGATCTAAAAACAGTCACTTTCATTTCTGAACATTGCAAGAAGACCACACACCACACAAAGTGACCTTCACCTATCATCTTAAACCTTTCTCGAGCCTCTTGCGCGTGTGGTCGTGTAGACATCAATTGACTCACTTTCATGCGTGCAGGGGGCAGATATGTCAATTCCAACTTGTTCCAGTGAGAAGTCCCCGCTTGCTTGACAAAGATTTTGTGCTGATACATCCCCTAAATTGGAAGTCTCCACACCATGCCCAAAATGGAAAAGAAGCAGGGAGGATGCCATACTGAAAAGACAAGGGACATGTTTCAACCCTCATTTTCCAAGGCAAAGTGTGAATTGTTACGGCCGGGACAATCGGGGGTATTGCGAATATCGCCTTCCAGAGCAAAAAAACGTTGGATTTTCCGTATAGAAACAGTGTAACCATGCAAGCAAGAAGCGGAGAGCTTTGATGAAGCACTCTTGCAGATGACTCCTATTCGAGCAGCTTTTGTTTGTTCCAAAGCATGTGACATTGTCGGAGAAGATGCGTTTAGCGTTGCTAGTGTCCTTTCCAGCATCTTGTTTCTTCGACCAGCAGGGACAGCATGATAAGAACTTGAAGGGCGATATTTGTGGATGTCCGAACTGAGATTGGAAGATCTCAAAACAGTCACTTTCATTTCTGAACATTGCAAGAAGACGCGNCACACCACACAAAGTGACTTTCGCTTATCTTATTGAACCTTTCTCGAGCCTCTTGCATGTATGGCCGTGTAGACATCAATTGACTTACTTTCATGCTTGCAGGGGGCAGATAAGGGACATGTTTCAATCCTCATTTTCCAAGGCAAAGTGTGAATTGTTGCGGCCGCGACAATCGGGGGTATTGCGAATATCGACTTCCAGAACAAAAACCTTGGATTTCCCGTATAGAAACAGTGTAACCATGCAAGCAAGAAGCGGAGAGCTTTGATGAAGCACTCTTGCAGATGACTCCTATTCGAGCAGCTTTTGTTTGTTCCAAAGCATGTGACATTGTCGGAGAAGACGAGTTTGCGTTGCTAGTCAGCATTCCAGCGTCTTGTTTTTTCATCAGCAGGCACTGCATGATAAGAACTTCAAGGGCGATATTGGTGGATTTCCGAACTGAGATTGGAAGATCTCATAACAGCCACTTTCTATTTCTGGGCATGGCAAGAAAACCACACACCACACAAAGTCACGTTAGCTTATCTTCTTGAACCTTTCTCAAGTTTCTTGCATGTTTGGCAGCATTGACATCAAGTGAGTTACTTTCATGCGCCCACGGAGCAGATATGTCACTTGATATGTGGAGAAATGCCAACTTGCTCCAGTGAGAATTCCCAGCTTGTTCCAAGAGAATGTCTTGAAAGCAGTCGGCAGGACACAGATAGAGGGAAGCTGTAAGGTGTATGCAATTGGAACACAAATTGAAAGCTGTACCCAGCTGTACCCTGGGAGCCTTGCAAGAAAGAAGTGAGGAGCACTTGAAGCACCCTGACAGATGACTCCTATTCGAGCA
>DF244463.1:0-26672 GCA_000507305.1 Breviolum minutum Mf 1.05b.01 | reverse complement strand
TGCTTGAAAACCCCAAAACCCCAATAATCCTATGGCAACTCTGAGTTGCCATAGGATTCTGGCATTCTGTGACTAGAGCTCCCAATCCTATGGTTGGACCCCAGTGGCATTTTTTGGTTCAAACTGACTGGTTTTCACTTTGATCGTGAAGTTCTGACCATGACACAGTCTGATTGGAGGGATCTCCTGAAGGCTTCGTTGCAAGAACTCTATGATGAAGCTGTCCGAAAACGTGAAAGTCTTGTGCCTATGATTGCCAGCTTGCCACTGGCACGTGAAGATGATGAGGTAGTGCAAGAGGTTGCCACTATGTTCTCATATCTTTCAGGTGCAGTCACTTGAGCAAGTCTTTTATTATTAATGTCATTTTTCTTTTTTATAATGATCTTTTTTATGTTTGTGTAAAAAGCACTGGTGCAGGTGTGATAGTAAGTGGCCGACATGTTTCTTTTGATTTGAGGCTGTGGAAGTGGCACATGGGTGGGCCAGTACCAAGATTGATTCCTGCTTCAAATCTATCAAAACTGGCAGTGTGGGCATTTCTTTTATTCATCAATGGCGGTTTGATCGAGAAAGCCTGTGGTTGCTTGACTCACTCACAGCATTTGCTTCAGACTATCCCTTGACTTACAGTTGATTCTAAATTTCAATTCAAGAAGTGACATGTAATTCTTGTTGTGATGTTTGAACCAAGGTCGGGTGACAGTGCTCAGTCAAATGTCATCATTGGCATTGCCAAGTCCATTGTTAGCAGTGGATACCGTATTGAGGAGACCATCGTGACCCGCTCTGTCACTCCAGGATACGCTCAGCTGAAGTGTGGTGATGGTATGAAACGTGCTCTTGCATGCAAATTGGTGTGTCTTGGTGTGGGTTAAACATTTTTTATTTTGAATTAGAATAGGTACTTGAAGATTCACATAATCAAATTCAGCCAGATGTTTCTCATTACTACTGTCACTTCAGACCTGTTTTCAAGTTGCTTTGATATCCCTTGTGATTCAGGTGGGCATTGATGAGACAACATGCTGCCAGCATTGGCGTTCAGACAGATGCATGTACTTTGTTCACTGCGTTGCTTTCCCTGCCAACTTTGTATGAGGAGGACAGCCAATCAGCTCTTGTGACAAATGCCATTCGCCAGAACATCAGAGCAACAATGATTTCTCCTTTGACAGCCCTGCAATGGGTTCACATGAGTGTGATGGCTCATGACGGCTGGTCGAATAGCTGGGAGGATCCAGTGGCACGTGCTGCAGTGGGGAAGTCCATTGTCAAGACGTTTGAGGGACTCATGAGGTCTTACGACACAAAGGTGACTGAAGAAGGGGTTGTCGTCCAAACCACAAATCCAAAACGCCAAAGGAAGGGAAGGCGTCCAGCTCAGTCAAGTGGCTTTTCTGTTGCTGAGAATCAACATTTTGCTCAGTGATTGACAGTATTTTGCGGTCAAAAAAATGATAACGCTTTTCTCTTTGTGCCCTTATTGTCAGTCTGTATCATATTGTGCTGCTTTCAGGTCAGCAGATGGTTGATAGTTCATCTGGACCAGAGATCAAGATCGGCACAGGAAAGCAGAATGCTGTCAAGGCAATCATCATGGGATGCACTCCTGCCTCTTACAAGGCCATGGTGACACACATGTCTTTGATGTCAGACATTTGGCTTTGAAGTCACAATCATTGTTTTTTTTTTAAAGTTTCTCACACCATGCTTTTGGTGCTTTTTTTGAAATGCTTTAGTGAATTGAGTGATGCACTCAGGAAAGCAGCAGAACTGCCCTCACTGATGCCATTTTGTCTTGGAAGCATTTTTACCCTGGATCAGTTGCTCCAGAAGGCCAATTTCCAAACCAGGCTGAGGAAATTGCTCGTCGTGCAGCTGCCACAGCAGCTGCCAAGATGATCCCTGACAAAATGAGGACCTGAAAATTGAATTTGGAAGCGTGACTTAGTAATCATGGTCTTTACATGTAAAACATGAGTGACAGAGTTTTTGCTGGTTTCCCTGAAGGACAATGCCAACGGACTATGTTAGTCCAATGACACCTGAAGAGCATGAGATGACAGTTGCTAAGCTGGTTTCAACGTTTGAAGATATGGCAACTGCAGAAGAAGTTCCACGCTTCACCATTGACAATGTGGCCACATGCAGATTTGTCATCACCCATTGGGTTCGTTCTGCAAAGAGATGTGCAGAGGCTGACCTCAAGCCAAATGACTTCAATGTTGTTTGTGCTGCCATTGAAAAAGGTGATGCATTGGATGGCCAAATGACTGCTGCACTTCGCTCATGGCCTATGACATGGGCAACAACTCTCTTGCCAGATGTTGAGACACTGTCTGAAATTCCAATGGAGGGAAAGGAGCAAGTCTTGGAGAAAGCAGAGAGTGCTGAATGGAGTGCCCGGCTTGCCACGTTTGAGGCCAAGTTGAATATTGACCATCGGAAGGCAATTGAGATCTCCAATGGTCTTGACTTGCTGAAGGATGCGTTGGATTGGCTGGCAACGTCCAAACGTGTGAAGCAAGCTCAGATGGCACGTGACTTGGTTGATGAGAACATTGGCAAGAACTTCCCAGTAGTCACTGTGAATGACTTCGTTGATCTACCTGGAGAACTTTCCCATCACTTGATGAAGGTGGACGAGCTGATGCCAATGACAACAGACACATGTGGTGCGGCAGTTAAGGTGAAGCAAGGGAAGCGATTGGTAGTGATCCATTTTGACTTGAATGTCCCTGGAGTCACTTTGATTGGAGTTGGCAACATTTTCTGAATTATGTTGGATGCATGTGCGAAGGATAAAATGTTTTCAATCTATTTAGATGAAATCTTGTGGCATTTTTTGTGTGTGTGTGCGTCTGTGTGCATGGTGGTGCTGATATCAAGGCCCGAAATTCCTTGACATTGCCAAAGCTGTGCCAAGCAGCAGCGAACCCTGGGAAGACTCAGGGCAGCTTGGGCTGACATATTTTTTTGTGTTTTTTGAATGCTTTAAAATTGAATGGGCCATTGTGCTTTTTTTTGTAGGTAAAACTGATTATTGATCCGTTTTTTCATTCAAATTGTTTCAGGTCCTGAGAATTGTGTTTTCCTGGTGGCATGTGCGACTCGTGAGAAGGAAGGCTCGAATGAAGATCCTTTGGTTGATGAAAGTGAATGGCAGAACAAGTTGAAGAGTGTTGGCTTCAACAGCTGCCGCCGATGGTTCCAACCCCTTCAAGTGCCTGCTGAGGAGTGACTAGGCTGTATTTTTTTTATTTGATATGAAATTGCCTATTTTCCTTGAATGTTTCTTCCAATTTTTTGTGCTATAATGTATGTCATTAGTGTTTTTTTGGTCTTTTTGGCCTTCTGCAGGTCTGCCACATGCGCTCAGTGGGATTTCTTTTCATATGGCAGATTGTATTTCTTTGGCAATGAAAAGGACCAGCCGAACCATTGGCGTGACTTGAGTGAGCTAGCCAGAAGTGGCAAGGTTCCACAAGCCACTGTGATCAACAACTCAGAGATCTTGGCAATTCAGGCAGATGCTTCAGAAACAGAAAAGAATGAAGCTCTTCGAGTGTGTCCTGCCACTAGATCAGCTCAGAAAGGACCAGAAGCCACCTTCATGTTGTACAAGCACTTGTTTGCCACTTCAAAAGTGGCCCCTGTCAATGCTTCTCTCTTGGGTCCTGATGACAAGGTGGTCTTGGTTGATGTCCATTGTCATGCTGGCGACCATGCTGTGGCAAGTGCCAATCTCATGGCTGACCCTGGTTGTCATTTGACACATGTCATCGTTCAGACCAAGAACAAGTTGTCACCTTCTTCAGTGCAATTTACGCTCAAACGCCTTGCATGTCATATGGCCAGTAAGTGGATGAAGCATGAGCTACAACTTTGCAAGGATGGAAAGCCTGAACCACCACCATCAGTTTCTACATCTGACCTGACAAATGATGACAAGACCTTTCTGAAGGAATGTAAGGTTTGCGATGCCTATGAAGGGACGCAGAAGTGGCAATGGCAAGTGTTGCAGCTGGTCGGGACTGAATTGAAGATTGATTCGACTGCACTGTCCACTTTTTCCACAGCTCCACCAAGTGTTCGCAGTGCCTTGCAAGCCCTTGAGACCAAGCACAGTGAAAACTACTCGAAGCTTCTTGAAGGAAAGCTGGGGGCATCAGACATAGTTTTGACCAATGCAAATGTTGGCTCTGATCCTGGACATGATCCACGTGGAGATGATGCTGATCCTGCACCAGTGACATCATTGCCTGTGATTGAGAGTGTGGATGCTTTGAAATCTGCTTACACAGTGACTGGTGAATCCAAGTGCTTCGATTCCAGGAACTGTGTGCTCATGGTGGCAGAAGGAGGGCATATGTTTTTGGTTCCGAAGGAGACATGATGGTTGAACAGTTTATATGTTTTGTTTGATGATTAATGCTGATGGCCCATCAATAACACATGAAAACACATGAAATAAGAGGGAATGTTTTTGTTGTCCGTGTCTTTGTTAAAATCATCAGCCATCTTTAATTGGGGTAAGAGAAGTCAAGAGAAACACATGGCATCGGCGTAAGAATTGAGAGACTTTGAAAAACACATGGCATAAGAAAAGCACATGGCATAAAAACACATGGCATTTGAACATGCAGGAGACCACCACACTCAAGCGCCACATGAGACTTGGCGGATGTGGTTCTGGCAAGATGAGTCAAGGCAAAGATGGGGTCCATTTTCAGATGCCACTTGGAGACAAAACGTGGATTGAAGTCGCTTGTGGTGGCAGTGATGAAGACGACATTTCCAAATTCAAGAGTGGCACGATGTACATGATGTGCAAGGAACTCAGTAAGAGTCTCACATGTCCTTTGACAATGACTGGCTTCAAGGTGGAGCCGAAGGCAGATGGCAGCCAAGGGCATGGGTTTTCCTTGACTCATGAGTCTGATTGGTGCTTTATACCGAAGGACAAAAATGTCTCCAGTTGGACATCAGGCAACATTTGCCGCGACCTGGCATTGCACATGACACGTGTCGAGTTCTTGCCAGGTGTTGATTGGCTCTGGAGGTTCCAATGGGACCCCATCCATGGCAAGCTGACGGCCAAGAAGCCATTCCTGATGTTGACGCAGTGCCTGACTTGAAGTGTATACCATTTACCTATTTTTGAAAACTGTTTGAATTTGTTTTATTTTAGTTTTTAGTTGCAGTTGCCTCATGGAACATGTTGAGTGTCACTCAGTCTGAGGCCGATTGCAGTGACAAAAGACAAGCCGATCAAATTGACGAAGACCAAGACAGCTTGATTGGATGCCAGATGTCATATGAACCAAGTTTGATTTCATGAATATCATGAAAAACATTTTGTCAAGTGGCCATGAAAAGTTCCTGGAGACCAGAACCCAAACAGTTGAAAGAATTTAGGACCTAACAGTTGAAAGGATTGTTCCATCAGTACGCGAGTACATTGATACATTGTGCCATCATTTTTCATTTGNGAGAAGGAAGATGAGAAGATGGAGGTGGAGATCAAGGAGAAGGAAGATGAGAAGATTGAAGTGAAGATTCCCGAGAAGGAAGATGAGAAGATGGAGGTGGAGATCAAGGAGAAGGAAGATGAGAAGATGGAGGTGGAGATCAAGGAGAAGGAAGATGAGAAGATTGAAGTGAAGATTCCCGAGAAGGAAGATGAGAAGATTGAAGTGGAGATGAAGGAGGACACCCCAGAAGAGATTGCAGAGCCACCTCTGAAGAAACGCCAAGTCAAGAAGACGTTTGCTCAAAGGTACCAGCCGCAGTCAGAAGATGCTGGTCTCCGATGGCAAGTGATTCGTGATGTGTTTGTGAAGGAGCTCCAGCCAATCATCAAGACACCAGCATCGTTTGAGGACAGCTTCTACAAGCAATGCCAGACTGCATTCAAGGCCAAGGGAGCGCAAGACAGTGTCACACTGGTTGCTGTAGCTACTGAGCAATGTGCCTTGTGGATGGAAAGCCGCCCTGACATTAAGAAGTAGACTATTGCCATGTGTCATCATTTGACATGTGATGCCTGACAAGTAATTATGATGGATGGCCTGTGTGAAAAGTGACATGTGGGGGTATAGCCAATTGAATGCTATTGGCTGTGGGTTTCTGTTGATGGTTTGATCCATCACTGTTTCACATGTATCACATGACCACACAGTAGCCTGACACATTTCGATCAAGGATTAAAAAGATTGTGCGAGCTGCAGTGATCAAGTTTGCTGCGGTCTTGTTCAAGCTTCTCTCTTGATGTGAGATTGACACTTGCTTCTTTACCAAGGTAGTAGGCTTTTTGTATTGAGGTGTACAGACCACACTTTTGTTTTTTGTTGATCTTGCTGCTTGGCTCTGAGGCCGGACAGGTCTTCATTCAGTCAGCGATCTTTGAGGCTTGTCCGTGTACCAAACTTTTGCGAAAACATGCAACACTAGTCAAGTCTTGAAGAGCTAATCAAAGTGTTTTCTTTAGCCTTGATCATTCAATCATATTATGTCAGTCAGTATTGGCTCAAATGTCCGAACACAAGCTGAACAGCATCAACAAAGAAATGGAACATATTACACATGATAAAAGTACATAACATAGAACACATGACGTATGATGGGGTTGCAGCAGTTGCAGCATCAAGACACACACCTCAAAGCCTTACCACAGCAGTTGGTATTGTCATCATGGCTGATAGTGACACATCATGCACTGAAAGGTCGCCTGCCAGCTCAAGTAGAATGTCACCTAAGCGTGGTCGAGGAACTGGCCCTTCCAAAGGCCAGTCCAAGGGCCGTGGCCGAGGTCGTGGTCGTGGACGACCCAGAAGCCGTGCGAAATCAAGTGGGCAGGACACAGATTTGACAGATGTGAATAAGAAGGCCCAAACAGCAGGTAGTGATACTGAAACATCTGAGTCACCAGAGACTTTAAGAACTGCTGAAGCAGAGAAGGCTTGGCAAGCCACAATGAAGAGGCCGAAGCCTTCTTGCCTGCGAAAGATGCAGATTCTGATTCAGATACTGAATTGTCAGGTGTACACAATGTGGCGCATTCAACGGGATCTTTGGCTGGTTTCATTTCATGGATATGTGAGACCGTCATGACAAATGCAGAAAAAAGCATGTCTTATGAGATTTGAGCCTGGCCCTAAGAACGTTATTACAATGGGCGAATTCTGTGCAGGGATGTGTTCTGGAACAATTGCCATGCACTTCTTGGAAAAGGTCTTCAATCAGTTATTTGGCAAATGTCCGACTAATAGCACTGAACTGGTGACTGAGATGATTCCATGGAAAAGACAAGTTTGTCAGATGGTTTGTGACAAGTGTGGTTGCAAGCCTGTTCTGGTGGAGCGAACAGCTGATGCGTGTCAAAGGACAGATGTGCATCATGTTCAGTTGGCAGTTGCAGCTATTGAGTGTGATGACATAAGTGCTATGAGCTCAACTCCGAAGTCAGTAGTGGATGAAACAGGCAAATCAGGAAGATCACTACTTGAATTCATGGACTGGCTTGACTCTCTGGAATTTTCCACAAGGCCCCAGATCCTGGTCATGGAATGTGTGGCAGCTTTGATGAAAGAACGTTCAGTTGTGTCTGAGAAAGGCACTGCTGTGGTGTCGAAGCTTCTTGTGGAACGTGGGTTTGTTGGCTCATGGAGGATGGTGAACACCAAACACTTTAGTGTTCCTCAGAGCCGTGGAAGAACTTATGGTGTGTTCTGCAGACTCATGACTTTTGGAGATGCTGGAGAGACCAAGGCAAAAGCTAGAGTGACGTCGTGTGGGAGTTCCTTGACAGGTGCAAAACCAAAACTTCTGGATCTGAGGCACTACATGACTTGTTGACCCGTGCTCTGACACCTGCTGAAGTTCCTTCCAAGAAGCCACGTTCTGACGGGAAAAAGGAAGCCAAATGGAGGAAAGATCATGTGGAGTACAGGAAAAAGCACAATCTTGTGACAAATGATGCTTTGTGTCCGATATCACAGGAGATTCTGGGACAAGTCAACCTGCTGACAGAACGTGAAAGGGAAGTAGCTGCCTTGACTTTGCACGTGGCCCTGAAGAAGAATCCTAATGGCAAATGGTTCGTGGGAACATGGGTGACTCTGTGAGATATTGTCGCTTCTCCAGCACTCTTCACCCATGCTTGCTTCCGCAAAAGAAGTACCTGTATGCCAATGTGACTGACATGACAGTGTCTCTCAACTCTGATGCAAATCTTTATTTTGCACTCCAGGGGCTTAGTGCAGATGAGGTTCAAGCCATGGGCCTTGATGAGATCAGTCTTCCTCATGCAAAAGACTTGTGTGGTAATGCTTTCAGCCTGCCAGTCATTGTGGCAATTGTCCTAGCTGCGTTGCTGAATGTGGGCATGGCTCCTGAGAGAAATGTTTGATGGAAAATGACAAGTTGCAATTTGCATTTGAGGGGATTGTGATGCTGAGTGCTGCATGACATTGAAAGTTGACACAACAGGCCATTCAATATTCTTTAAGTCATCAAGTATCCTTCATGCACTGGTGCTTTGCAGGTTGTGAGATGATGAACAAGTCTGCAGCTTGGAACTGCTGCTGTAATTGAGGACAATGTTTTTTGAACTTGACCCTTCATCATCTTGGATCTTGGCTTTAAGGAAGCTTTACAACATGAGCCAAGAGTCAAGTTGGAATAATGTCATCTAGTACTTTGTAATGCCTCAGTCGTAGTTTTTGAACTGCTGCTATTAAGGTTGTGAGATGGTGAGTTGGTCTGCAGCCTGGAGGCTTGGAGCTGTCGCAGAAATTGAGGACAGTCATGTTTGAAGTTGACACGTTGAAATATTGGCTCAGGGAAGCTTCGCACATGATTGATGCCTTTTGTTGAAATTGAAGGCAATATTCGAATTATAAGATACAACCGAACTCACATGCTGTTGACTCACATGATGTTTCAGTACTCACTTTTACCCACTGTTACTATGATGGTACTACTCGCTGCTTATTTAGCTCCTCACGTTTTGCCATGAGCAGTACGGAGACAGATGCCAGTGATGTTCCAATCGCATGCAAGCCAAAGCCAAAGCCAAAGACACGTGCAAAATTGAAGGCAAGTGGGTCCAAACAGGACAAACCTGACTTTGCGAAAAAACTCCTGGTAAAACTGGAACAGCTACAGGCATGTGGCAAGGGGTGCAAATGGTGCAACTCAAGTTGCTTGAAAATTGCATTGCCCTTCCTTGATTCTTTACAAGATTGGAGGAAACGCTTTGCAGCCTTGGGGAATGAAGCGGCTGACCAGGAACTCAGATGGGTTTTCCAGACATGCAGGCGGTCACGTGATGTTGTGGCAGGAAAGTTAAAGGATGATGATGCGTGTAGTACAAACACGGAAGAGTCAGGTGATGGGGCCATGCAACAGCAGAACCAAGTACAGCTTAATGATAAGCAACAGGATGTTGGTGGGTCAGAGTCAGAGACAAACACCTAACCCCCCTGGTTATGATTCTGATCACTTGGAGATGCAAGTTGTGGACAAGGCATTGACTGAGGAATCAATGCCCCTTGCACAAAACAGAAAGAGAAGACGAAGTTACAGGACAAGAGTTTCCTCAATGCCATCTATTGACTTGCGAAAGTTTTTGTCAGGCTTTCTTGACAAATGCACTGATTGTTTTGTGTGTGTCCATGCTGCCCAGTTTCTCCTTGGGGCGGGGCAGAGTCGCATTGCGAGAGTTTCTTTTCCCAGACGAAGGAAAGTTTTCAGTTGTGTATTTAACCTCTGAGACTTGCACAAGGCTAATTCAGGGTGGTATTCTCACAATAAATTATCTTATTTATGTTGCTGCTACCAAGGTTATGGATGGGCGACCTGATGGAAGGTGCAAGGCTGCAAGAAGTTTGCTCCCACACCGTGTCACCAACTCCACCCAATTGAACATTGCCTTTTCGTTCTTGCAGATGAAATATCATTCAGAAGGGGAATTTCTGCCAGAAAAGTTTCAGTTTGATGCAAGGAGTGAATTCTATGTTGACAGCAGGGCAATGGTCCCAAAACACGGTGAGAACCCGGCACTGCTGGATGATTTGGATAGCAATGATGGGGATACTGATGATGACCGTGACACACGTCTTGATGACCGGGCAGAAGCTGAGAGCCGTCGTTTGGATGCAATGACACTTGATGCCATCAGTTGCTCGGATCCATTCAAGATGGCACATGTGGGGCCTGGTTCCAACCCAGGGCCCCGAAAGTACCTTGGTGTTGTTAAGCCGGTGGTTCTGTTTGAGTGTATGCTGAAGTGGTGTGCATCAACAGATTGCCAAGTGTCACCGTCTTTCACCACATTCTTGAGGGCACTGAAACAGGCGCGCCCCTGGATTCGCTTCAGTTTCTTGGACCTGTCATGACTCATTATTATTAAATGCTTTTGTGTTGAGGCTTGCTTTTTCGTCTTGTTGTTTAAACATAGTAATACTTCTTGAAGGCAGAATGCAAAACAATCGCTTTTGACTTAACCTGAGGAAAAGCCCAAGGACAACATGGCTTATGCAACAGCTGCTGCTATTACAAGAAGCAACTCAAGTGTCACTTGACAGCTGATGCCCGTGTGAACATGTTGAGCAGGTATGCAAAGCATCTCCTTCAAAATTGGAAAGACAGGCAATTCGACAGCGCACTTCATGCGCAAGCGTGTCAAACACGTCTAGCTATGCTTGCTGGGGCTGATGTGTCTGCCATGGCACATGCTGAGCCTTGATTAAAAAGCTGGGTATTATTTGTATTTTAACCGGCTTTTTTCCATATTTTCCATAACATTTTGGATTGGGCTGAAAGAATTTTACGTCTTTCAGGTACTGCTGATGCGGTCAGACGGACCAAGCCAAGCACAGGGTGCCGCGACAAATGCAAGCATCGAAGGCTTTCCAAGATCTACTGCGCCCTTGTTGTCACGTGATGATGGTGTGGATCCACTTCATGCTTTTTCACTTCAGCATTTCTGACGCTGACTCTTTCAAGGAAACTCATTTGATTGCAAGTAAGTGTTGAAGTATTGATTTGTTGGTGGAAGGGGATTGTTTTAGTGTTCCGGCAATGCAGTAACAGTAGTTGTTTGAGGTCCCAATTTTGACCCAGCCAAGGATACAAACAATCATTGTGAAGCACTGGCACGTGCCTTGAGTGAAGCTATGATCACTTTGGTGGGAAACTACCAAGGAACTACTTCATTGTTCTCGACAACACATGTGCTTGCAACAAGAACCAATTGCTCCTCAAGTGGTTTGTGAAGTTGATTTGCATGGATGTATTTGCCACAGCGACCCTTTTGTTTCCCATCAAGGGTCACACACATGGCCCCCTAGATGGGATAGGGGGCCATTGTGTGACACGCTGCAGTCACAAGACATTTGACAGTGCAAATGAACTGACAAATGTTTACCAGGATTTTTTGTCACGTGCCAGCTTTGAAGAAGGGACATTTGCCAAATCTTGCTGGAAGCATGATGAGTCGCCTGATTGGAACGCATGGATTGCAGAGATTCCTTTGAACTTTGCCAATTTGACTGGGCCATTGGCGCCCCATGGATTTAGAATCCTTCGCCGCAAGGACATGACACAAGCAGATCTTGATCATGCGAAATACCGCTGTGCCAACCAATCTCCTGATGATATCATTCTTGCTGTTTTTGAGTACATGAGTGATCCCCTCCCATACCAAGTGGTCAGGCTTTTCAGTCCTTCAGCATTGATTATTTGTATTTTTTCCTTGTTACAGTAGTTTTAGGGTTCTCATAAATGATTGAGTTGACAGCTTTGATACAATTAAAACATGCTACAGCACTGGAACAAGGTGTTGATGAAGCAAGAGTTCTGCGAGCAAGGCTGACTGAGCAGCCTTCAGGAGACAGGGGCAGGAGGCCAATGTCCCAAGCTGACAGGAAGATGATAGTGAAACAGGCTGATGCCGCGAGAGAGAAGCAGGCCATTTCACATGAGGCTTGGAGCTTTCTCACCGAGTGGGCAAAAGGAACCTTGCGAAGGCATCCGCGTCCTACTTGCTACAGTTGCCTGGCTCCAAATTTTGTTTTCTGTCAATTACTTTCCCCATGCTTGAAAATAAATGAAATTGTCAACCTGTGTTTGTGACAGGTTTTCTCAAACACAGATATTGCAGTCAGTCTGGGCTCAATGTGATGGACAATCCGCACTATGAAGGCGGCCACCAGCGTCCGATTGTGGTGAATGTGCAAGAGGTTGACCTTCAAAACGAATTTATGGTTCCTTGAATGCAATTGCGTCAATGAAATTTTGCTGCTTTTTGGTTGTGACTTAGTTAATTTGACCACGCACACATGTCTGAGACCGCTGTTCACCCAAGGCACTTCCGGATGATGAGGATGAAACTGTCATGGAAGATGCTGGTCCGTGTGTGATTTTGAGAGAGGATCAAATGCGACAGTAGGCAACGCGACTCGGTTATTATGCTTGCAAAGAGTCAACAAGTAATCCTTTGCTATACTTCTTGACTAACAAGTACTCTTTAGAGCTCTTTGTTTACTTGTTGATGACCATGTTTGGTTTCATTACTTCATGGCTGCTGGCCCTTTCTGTCCCTCCCACCTACCGCATCTCCCAAGTAACCACCACCACATACAACTAACTCTTTGCTTTTTATTCTTTCCTCTTTAATCCTTTTCAGCACTGTGTTTGATCTGAGGATCCCTATGTCATGTGGGAAAGAGCCCATTATTGCTCCTTTATGCATGACACAAATCACTTTGCTGCCATGTGACAAATGGTCATGTGACAAATGGCTCATATGTCATGTGACAAATACCATGTGACTGAGTCAAATGATGTAAACAAAAACATGCAATATTCAAGAACAGAAAAAAGGATCTGATGCGCAGTGTTTGATTTGATGTTTATCAGTGTCTGATTAAAGGATAGTCTTTTTAATTGGAAACTTATGAAGAAATCAAATTCAAACAGGCATGCTGGTAAATTGTTTGGAAACTTGAATGAAATGATTGGTTGTGCTCGCAAACAGCCCTTTGCAGGCCCTGCCTGCAAAGGCATCGCAGCCTTTACCTGGCCAGGAGTAAGCACTAATCAGGAGCTTTGCAATGATGATGTGTTGTGCAGTGCAAACTCCAGCCATCAACGCATTTATGTATTTAGTTTTTTTTAATTATTTTGCTTTAATTGTTTTCCATGAAACAACTACTTGATTTGAACTTCAAACCAGATTTTTTCCTCATATGAATATGAACCTCAATGTGCTTTTTATTGTGGATGTTCCACATGACATTGGACATGGCCCATTGGACATGGCCCAAAATAGAAAAAGAGGCTTTATTCATGTGAAAGCCAATTCCGCACATGACAGTTGTCATGTGACAAGTGGCATTGCTGCAAGCAGCTGCTGTCCTAAATTACGACCCACTCCTCCATGTCATCATTGCCATCAGTTGTCAATGCTAGGAGTGGCAAAGGTATCATGCTCGGCTCTCGGCTCTGAAGTGCTATCATACCCTCCGTGGTCAAAGTCTTCAAGTAAGATTCAAAGAAGAAGCCCACCTGAGACATTTCTGCTAGCTAGGTTGCATTGAAATGCTTCTTGACATTTTGGCATGGTTCATACTAAAAAGATTGATTGAAGGAACAAATGGTTTTGAATTCGTCACTTTCCATTTGCCCAGGCACAAACAAGAGCTTCCTGTGCACACCATCTGGAGGCCCGCCACTTGTCAAATGCCAAGTGGCATCTCATATTGGGTCTATGTTCTGGAAGGTATAGTCACGCATATTGCGGAAGTAATTTGTGCCTGCGCAATGGAACTGGAAGATATGGATGGACGTAAGGTCAGCTGTCCGTCCTCCATGTGGGCCTGAGGCAGGAGGGCACACATCTGTGTGTTTTTGTGTCATTATGGATTTGAAAAAAGGAACACCCTGAATTAACTTAACATGGCCCAAGATACAATTAATGCTTTGTTTGAACCAAGTCACATGACCAAACAATGTTTTTGGCCACTTTTGTGATCCGTCTAAAGATCAGCTTCCCACACTGGGTAAGGCCCATCCATTCCTGCCGCCCTGACTCTCCGTGGTACCATCTGAAAAGGCACAGCTTCTTCTCCTCCAAGAGCCACATGAGCGCATCAGACACTGGGACAGCAGCCATTGCAACAAATAATATACCACACAAAAATGACACGTGACAAAAAGCTTGGGCCAAAATGTGTTGATCATCATCACTTGATTGGTGCTTCCCAATGATGGCAATTCCATCAACAAATTCTGGCAATTCCCATCTAAGTCTAGGCCAAAATCACGTGACAAGTGGCCGCATGTTTTTTGACCTTTTTCCCCTTCCCAATCAAGTTGCAATGATCAAACACGCCAGGCGCACCCTGGATGGAGAAGACCTTCTGCTCTTCCAGAAGCTTCAAAAAGCGTGTTGAATCCTGTAAGATCCTGTATTTAAGGGGAAAATACGGTTAACGTTAATATGTGTATAGACAACTTTTATTTATGTAACACACATCATACTAAAATATTATCCAGGAATCATTGAACAAGTTTTGTTGATCTTACAGGGGGCATCATCATGTGGGGTTGTCATGTGACAAATCTCTGCACAGCTTTGAAACCAAAATATAATCTAGGCACATCTAGGGGCTGCGCCTAGAACATCATGGTCAAGCCAAAAATATAATTTAGGTACATCTAGGGGCTGTGCCTAGAACATCATGGTCAATGCTTTTTGTGGAGCTGCTGCTTTCAACCCAAAAACCTTGCACTGCTTCTGGTGGAGCCACTGCTTTCCTGTCTCATCCCCAAAAACTTGCACTGCTTCTGATTTGGGCCAATGGTCAAGCCAATTTGAAACACCCAAATACATTTGAAACACCCAAATGCCATGCCAGTGGCTTAACTGCAGAGAGTGTGGCTTGGACTCAACTGCCTGTCGGCGGGGCGGTCTGCANTTCAAATTCTAGATTCAAATGCTGGTCTAGGGCGATTTGATTTCAAATTATAAATTCAAATGCTGGTCTAGGGCGATTTGATTTCAAATTCTAGAAAGTGTTGAGCCTTTGAAGGCTGTGCCACAAAACATGTTTACAATCTGTCCACAAAAGGAGCTTCCTGTATGGCTTCTTACTTCCATTCAGACTGAATGTGGAAAAATACGGCAATGGCTTTTCCAAAATAACCTATGCCCGCAAAGTTTTCTTCAACTGGGAGACCAAAAGTAGCTGTCAAAGCGCCGTCAAAAGTTTGAATTTCATGTCTTGTTCTTTTCAAAAAGAACATTCAAGATTTCTTGAATTTCCATAGGCTAACCACTTAGCTAACTAGTTAGCTAACAACTTAGCTAACTTGTTAACTTTCAGGCTAAACACTTAACATAGTTAGAAAAATGAAGGCCTAACTATTTAGAAATTTTAACATAGATAGCAAAATTAGCTAAAGTTTAGCTAGGAGGAAGCTGACCACATATATGTTTTAGAGACAATACATAGTTCTAGCTTCTTTCTAACAAGGTTCAAAAATACAGCTAACATGGCATTCACAGGTCACTATTATCTTAGCTAACATGGTAGCAAAACCCAAGGCATCCAAGCAGAGCGATCACAAGATCGCACAGAGCGAAAACAAGAACGCACAGAGCGAGCCCAAGATCGCACAGAGCGTAAACGGGGTCGCACAGATGAAGCACAAGCAGTTCGTGCCAGGAATGTTGCTCGGGAAAGAACGCAGAAATGTCATGTGGATCCGCTCATGTTGGATCAAACACCACTTGCTTTATTTGCAAAAAGATGCAATCTTCCTGTGCGAAAGGGGCTTGACAATCGTTTGCGCGTGTTTTCAGACAGTCCAGACACAATGCCGCCGATTTCGTGTTTGTTGCATGGGTGTGAAAAATGCTTCTTCACCAACTTATCAGAGTTTGTTGCGCATTGCGACGCGGAGCGCGAAGGGTACCACACTTATCGCTTGCGCGTGCTGCATTTGATGACGCAACAAGTGTGGCAGTTTCCTGGCAGTTTACAACGAGCTGCGTTGCAGAATTTTGCTGAGTTTCAAGTTAGAGGAGCAACTGACTGGGATGGTTTCACACCCGCAATGAAAGAAAAATTGTCTTGTGGGCAAGGTTTGCAGCAACATGAACGATGGGGTCCCCGTCGATTTTTGGCATGTGTGGTCTGTGCTGAAAGGCGCTGGTCGGAGGAACTCATTCCAACCTTCATTGCTGGTCCTAACACTGCATTTCAGAAAGAAGACAAGGTTCGTTTGCTATTGGATCCGAATATGTATGTTGCAACTTGGCCGGAGGTGCCATCAGAAGAAGTATTCAAATCGTGTCCAACTGTGCACTTGCAAACAGGTGAAAAGGTTCAAATGCTTTTGCACAAACGTCGTGTGTCGCAAAAAATGTGTGTTGGCGAAGAACCAGCTCCCTTGTGCAAAGAATGCAGAAAGTGTTTGGTGAAAAATCCCCCTGAGATGCCTTCTCGAGCGCTAGCAAATGGAAAATGGCTTGGACGACATCCAGAGTTGATGCGCCGAATGCCATATGGACACAGAATGTTGCTACCGTTGCGCAGGGTGATTCTCACCAAGGTGTTTTTCACATCTAACAGAAAGAATCCATGGGAACGGTCGCATGCTGCATGTGGGTTGGATGGTGTAACGACCATTGTAGAGCAAGCTCCAACCTGGCCGACAATAAAAGAATATCCGCCGTCGGATTTGTCGGAAAGTTTTGAAGCTGTGTTTGTTGGAATTGATCCGCAAGGTTTGTGCAGCGCAGCAGCAAACCACACCAAGAGGCAGTCTGCAGAAAAGCTGACGCAGAAGATTGGGCTGACGGTGAAACACCTGCCGTGTTTCAAAATACGTTTGTTGATGCACCTGTGGATGAATTGGATGCAGAAGAGGTTGAAGAGTTGGGAGGCGCAGAAGATTCTAACAAATACCGTGGACCTGTGGACTCAACATTGGGGGCGCAAGAACTGTTGGAAAGCTCTGAAGATGTTCCGGTGTCTTACCACTGCCAAGACAATGTTCCTTTGGACAAAAACACATGCTGGCAAGTGGCTGCAGCCAAATTGGCAGAAATGGAAAAACTAGCTGCTGCAATCCAAACAGAAGAGGAACTAGGTGAGTTTGTTCAAGACAAGCCTCGGCGCTCTGTGTTGATCCAGGCTGCAGCAGAGTTTCGCAAAGCCGTGGGTCAGGTGTCAGCTGCAGAAGCACGCAAGAACATTGAAGAAGCCATTCGTGCGGAACCAATACAGGAGCTGGCGCCAGAGTTCACTGCGGAAGAACAGCCAAAGCTAATTGTTCCGACCGGAACAAGGTATGCCAAGATGTGGGAGCCATCGTTTTGGCAAGAATGGAATCCGATGGATTGGTGCTATGGCGATTGTGTTTACGGCGACGAACGTTTGCAGAATAACCATACAAGAGCACTTCTTTCCAAGAAATCGTAAAGCACTGGCTATTGCGGGAAGAATTAGAATATGATGTGTACAAAGGTGAAAACTATGAAGCTGACCATGGCGAACCCAAAGTATGGGAACATGCAACAGATGTGCAATTTTTGTTGCAACAACTTGAAGACGCTGCAGAGCGACGACAACGTGCACGTTGCCGCGAGACGACTGTGCCCTTCGCTGTGAATCGCTGCGCCATAAATCCTGTCAACATTATGGTGATTGCCACGTTTTGGCGCATGATGTCTGGATTCATGGCTGTGAATGTTGGAATTCGCATACCTGGTATTCAAACACAACTGAAATCATTTGCGCAGCTACCTGATCAACTAGTTATGCTGTCCAGCAGAGAAGGGGAGGCAGATGGCATGATGGGACTTGTGCGTCGGGCATCACACCTCTTCAATCTTGTCATGGGAAAAGTGGTAGGAAACCAATGGCTACCGTATTGCATGCAGGCACAAGTTCACAGCATACACTATTTTTTTGGAGCTCCACTTAAATTTTTNTATTTACATCAGTCCTAGTGGACAACGGTTTACATATTTGCAGCAAGCTTTACAATATGCACAAAATGACAAGCTGCGAAACCGATTGAATTCGGAGATGCAAGCACTTCAAATGGAAAGCTTTGATCACAACTCCAACATTCATGTTCAGTTCACATCTAACCACGAAGACTACATGCACCGTGGAAGCCATCCCGTCATGCAGGCACTTCCAGCGTATGTCTACAATATGTGGGTCTATGGTGCTCGCAAACAATCCAGTCAAGATCCCTTGGGGGACTATGTGATTAGCTTCGACTACGATGTGGATTACAAAAACGTCTGAGCTTGATTCCGAAGATTCCACAGCTGGAAGGGATGCATATCCCCTCGCCAGATGTAGATCCGCACAAAATGAGTTTGATCAAATTGCTTCTTTTCAAGCCTTTGGGGCAAAGCAACGACATGGATGAAAAAGGCATTCCGCTGGATCCTTACAGAGCCATATTTCTGGATGCAGAGAATGCGCAGAAAAAGCTGAAGCGAGGCGAACAAGAAAATCCTTATGATGTCTTTCCAAGAGCGTGGAAACAGTATTGGCAAGAAATTGTTTTGCCCAAAGCTGGGGATGCCCAGAAAAAGATTGATGCACGTATGGAATAGTAGTTGCAGAAAGATTTGTGCCAAGAGAAGTATTTGATTCCATCAGATGAGGATTGTGAGCGCAAGATTGGTTGCGATGCACGTGCCAAGTTGCAGAACCGCTTGACGTTGCAGGAGTATGTGTGCTATCTGACGAAGAAATTGGTCAGGAACCTCGACGCCTATGGTCGTGCCAAGGCAGCGCCGAAAACCAAGTCGTATGCCTTGGATGCAGATGCAAAAGAAGATCCAGGGCTGCAGCGTGAAGGCGTTGGCACAACAGGAACTGGTGAAGAATCTTTTGAACCGGCCTTTGAAGATGCATTGGATCCTGATATCGATGGCGAGGTGCGACTCAAGGCTTCAGATGCACCGTTGAAAGTTCACCACCAACTGATTCCATCACAGCGTTTGCAAGCCATGATCTTCCATCGTCAAAAGCACACCAAGTTTGTGAGAGACATGATCTCTGCGGGTTTGTATTTTGCATGCATACCTAGCAGATGCGATGCCACTACCGGACTTTGCGTTTGAAGGTGAATAAGTTTCCCTTGGTCGCAGATATTTTGACAAGAGTTTCTATACAGATAGAACCTCCTTTTTTGCACTAGTTTACAGATGTTCAGCCACTGCTGGATTTGACGCACGCGAACGGATAGACCTCTTTTAAGGTCTCAGTTTTTGTTTGGTGAAGGTTTGAATTCGGATTATACCTCACTTTTTGGAACCCTATTTTGCACTATTTGGCTGCCGTCCGCCAATAGGACAAATGTAAACGGATGTTTCTTCTATGGTCACAGTTATTTTGCAGAGAGTACCCATATAAGTTCAACCTTGCCTTCTCGTGTACACACTGTGTCGAAAGCCACACATCAGCCGGAATTGACGTTTGAGAACGGATAGTCCTCATTTGGTCGCAATATTTTGGCGGGAATTTCCGTACAGTGCAGACATCGTGTTTTATTTTTGCGCTATTTTTCAGATGTTTTGTCACTGCTGGATTTGACGAATTCGAACAGGATAGTTGGTCACAGTTTTTGAGGCCGGAGTCGAGAGTTTTCGTACAGATCACACCTCGTTTTGCTGCATTCAGTATGGACGATGGTAAGCCACTGCAGAATTTGACCTAGGAGAACGGATAGTTTTTGCTTGGGAGAAGTATCGTTGGCAAGAGTCTCCATACACATCAAACCTCGTGTTTATTTTTTGCGCATTCTACCAGCTGTTCTGTTACTGCAGGAGATGCCAAATGCGAACGGATAGTTTTCATTTGGTCACCGTTTTTTTGCGAGAGTTTCCATACAGACACAATCTCGGTTTTCTGAAATTTGCACATTTGTGCAGAAGGCACATCACTGCGGGATTTGACATATTATGAGAACGGATTGTTTGCATGTTGTCAAGGTTCTTTTGACGAGAGTTTCCATACAGATCAAACCTCGTTTCTTTTACTCTGCATAATTTGGCAGATGCTGTGACACTGCAGGATTGCACAAATGAGAACGGATAGTTTTCATTTGGTCACAATTTATTTTGGCGAGAATTTCTACACAGATCAAACCGCCATTTTTATGTTTCCACACCTCCCACAATTTGGCAGCAGTGATGATGAAGAAAGACAGGTTTTCTGGCGCCTTCTCTTAAAGCAGCTGGTGGTGCTGGATGATGTGTAAAAAGAAAGCCATCTGGGTTGGAAAGTGCACAGCTTGCATGTGCAGTAGTCCTGGGTTGCAATGCCCAAAGCTTCAGCTTAATGGTGTTAGAAGTAGAAACAATATAGTTTCAGGTAAAATCACTTGGGGTTGGATAGCCCAATTGTTGTCTGGCAAATGCAAATTTCTATTGATTTTGATGTAGTTTTCTATTAAAATTTCTTTCGATTTTGAAGTGGTTTTCTATTGAAATTTCTTTTGATTTTGATGTAATTTTCTTTTGTTTTTTGATTTTGGTGTAATTTTCTATTGAAATTTCTTTTGATTTATCTTCTGATTTCTTTTGATTTCTTTTGATTTTTATTCATCATTTCGAGTGGTTTTCAATCATGAAATGTCGATTGAAAACTACAAATTTCCTGTAAAAACACGAAAAAAACAATATCTATTGAAAAATCAATCTCGATTGATTTTTTTCAATCTCGGATGCTTTGGGTCCTGGCCGAACTCGTTCAAAAAAGTAAAAGCGGCCAAACTGTTGCAGTTATTTATCCAGATAAAGTGAGCCCTGGTCCGAGCTCGATAAGGTGAGTGGAACTCTTTGAAGAAGAGTGGAACGGTGTTTTGTGCTCGTGGGCGAACCTTTCTTGCTCAAGCTTTCTCCTTCACCTCCCTCCCCTTCGGCTTTCCTTTGCTGCCCACCCTCATCTCCACCTCCAGCACTTTCTCATTAATTCTGCAACGACCCTCGAGCTGCTGCCTTGAAAGGGTTGTTGCGGAGGTCTTCTGGAAAGTATTGCGTAGTTGCTCAACTGGCTCTTCTATAAAAGATTATCCTTGTTGAAAGGGTCTCCCCTTTTTCTTGGCCTCCACAACCTTGACCAACTCCTGGCCGCGCTCGTTCAAAAAAGTAGAAGCGGCCAGGATATATCCAGACAAAGTGAGCCACGGTCCGAGCTCAAAATATTTTAGTTACAATGAGAGTTCCTAGTATTAGTATTATTTACTAATTATCAGTACTAGTACTAGTACAATAGTAGCAGATGCAATAAAATGAATATTGTTTCTGGACTTTTTTGTTGCCTGGGAACCCACGCGTTAAAGCCATGTAGGAACAGTGGGAAGTTCTGTGGACTTCGCTGTATTGCAATTTCATCATCAAAGCAATGATGACATTCGAAGAAGAGTCAAAAGTCCTCGGGGTCTGAAAATAGCAGATAGCATCATCCGCGGCAGGCGTTGTTGGAATGCCTACGCGTTCAACTTTCGGAGGAACAACTCGAGGCGACCAGCTTGTGAATTGCCAAGCAGCACAAGAAAACCGCAACCCAGTTTGAACAAAAAAACGCGTGTCATCCATAGGTGATGATTACCGAAGCTGATTTGCAACAAAGAGGCTTTGTTGCGCCTTAGCGACAAGGGCCATGTTATTGCGCTGTTTCTATGTCTTGTGTTGTGGTTGCAAGCGCCATGAACTACCAAGGAGCTGTGCTAGCAAGGATTACCGTGTTTTCAGTTTTAGGATGCTAGGTGTTTGTGCTTGGTTGTTCTCCGTGCCGTGCTGAGGACTATCCTGATTTTGTGGCTGTTTGTCACGCCTGCAGCATGGGCCCGAAAAAACCAAGCTGAGAGGTGCGAACTCCAGAGCGTGGGAAATCAGTGATAAAAAACAAGAATGGTAGGACGTCCAATGAAAAAACTTGCAATCTCCACGGTCGTCATCGTCATCATAATCACAATCATAAGTTATAAGATTATCACAAAAAGTACAATACGATGGCCTGGTTTGGGATGGTTTGGGATCTAACTAGAAGTCGTCAGAGGTATTGAGTTTTGCAAAGTTTCTCTACCCTCTGTTTTTTCTCCTTCTTCTCGGTTCTTGTTTGCGTGCTTGGCGGCTGCTCCTGCTGCCTTCTGACTGCTGCTCCTCGAGGATGAAGCAGACTTGGTCATTTTCTTTTGAGTCCAAACCTCTGGCAAAACAATATGGATCTTTTCAAAGCAGTATTGAAACAGGGAAGTCGTGGTCCAGTTTCTTTCGGATTGTGGATGCTTGGGGGGTACTTCCTAATGAAGTGAGAACTGGGAAGGATAGGGCAAACTTTTTTGGCACCTGTCAGAAACAGTGCCAGCAGGACTTTGCAGTGAAGAATATGCTGAATCTCTGAGCACTTCTGCGTGGAAAAGCTGGCGCAAAACTGAGAACGGATCGCAGAAAAGTGGGTGCAGAACATCAACAGAACGATGACGCCATCTTATTGCTGTGGAATTGCTCACCAAGTCCATTCAGTCTTTTCAAGTTGATTCGAGAATATATCCATGATTATGTGCGCCTGTGAGTATTCACTGTGAATTACCTAGCTTAGTACTGGGTCGCCAATGATTCCAGGATCTCACCACAAACTGTTGACCTCACCGAAAGGGTGAGAGTAGCAGCATCAATTTTTTCGGAGCCTCGGAACTGAAGATGAGCGAGTAGGACCGAGAGACATGCAGGTCATCAAACTGTGGATTCAGCAAATTCTTCATTTCTTGGATTTCTGAATTTTTGTTTGCTATCGAGGCAAGTTTCTTTTTCCGGGCCATCACTGGCCAAAGGGGCCCAAGGCCGATGCCTTTTTCATTCGGTGGGTACGAAAGCGCCCAAAGTCGGTGCTGAAAGTGATTGAAAGCTGGGCATTTGCGTCAGCCAAGCTGGGATAACATTCAGTGACCAGTCCTAAGAACAGCCCCGAACTGTGGTAGAAAAAGCTGCCGAACCGTTGGGAGTTGGGCCCACAAGGATGAAGGCATCAAGATGAAAAGTAGCATTTCCATTCTCAAAAGATTTGCGGCAAACTTCAAGTTGACAAAACCCCCCTTGTCAGAGCTTTTGTGCCTCAAGATTGAAACCATGTTATGGCTTGGACTAATTTATCTAACCCACCTACCTTGTCAAATTTTGTCGGGGGGTCACCATCATCTTCAAAATAGTTTTGGAATGTTTTGGATGTTGGGTACATGTTCATTCCTGGCCCCCCCTGGTATGGTCCCTTTATAGATATTTCTGTTCCTTTGACATTCTGCTTGAATTTTAGGCTGAAGTGAGGTTTCGATGGTGTGGTTCTCATTAGTGTCTTTTGCGCAAGCTAGGTGATGCCCTGAGCCCAGATTGTGTGAAGTGTAAAACTTCAAGTGCGGCCGGCCGAAGGTGATTCCGGGTGTAACGGGTGTTCAGCGTGGGAAAGGAAGAGAACTCATTGCATCTTGGGACTCGCAAGGCAGTAAGTTGTTGACCAAAGACTGCACGTCAGATACTGGCTTCGACGGATCAACAGATGTGGGTTGTCAGCTAATGTCTGCAACCGCTCGCTGATGTTTACGTCCTCCTCGATGTCCTGACGGTTGTCTCCTTTTGCCACTCCTACGGCGTCCCTCGTGTCTGGAAGATGCACGGTAATCGCCAGCGCTTCCCTTTTTTCTCGAGCTCGGCTCCAGTGGCTTCCTTTTGTCACCCGCTAAAGGCCGATGTTCTGCCACGTTAGATGCATGTGCACTTTCTGACGCACGGACTTCTCCAGCACCAGTATCGCCACCTGTCTGTCTAACCGCAATCCACAGCAAGTGACCTCGATTCTGAGATTTATCCTGCAGTGACAGGAATGGGTTTGAACGACAGACACATTTCGGCAGATAAAATGGTCAGTTTCTCGGAAGGAGAGGAAGTGCGCGTTGGTGATCCAGAATGGGCAGCTTTAAACCCGCAGGTGGAAATGGTAGTAGAAATATATTCCGATTTGAAAATACTTGGCATGATGTATTGTGCCACCTACTCGTTTTCGGAAACATTGGCAAAATCCAGAATCCAGGGTAGGGTGTTTCCTATATTCAAATGGCATTAAGCGCCATCTACTCGACACTGTGCGGACACGATTTCGCGCCTTTTTTTGTATCCGGAAATCGGATTGAATGTAGCGAAAAAATGATCCAACATGCACTTAGATGTGCATTTGGCAAAATTCCCGTCAGTATGCAGGTTTGAGGGCCATTTTCTGTCCTCTGGCCGCAAGAGTTTCAAGCGCTTAAACAGTGCAGTTTTCCGAGGAATGTCATTGGTTTTAGTAGAATATCAGGGTGAAAGATGGTGAATGTTCGGGTTGATGGAGCAATTCCCTGAAAATCAAATGTCTTAACAACCTGATGCCAAATAGTTGCGCCATCTTTCCCACTTTCCAGTTTTTTTACATGTATTATGACTATACATGTATGGATCCTACGAGACCATGGTTTCATTTTATACAAGTGATACCAGGTACCACACTACATAAGCATGATACGATTGAAATCACTATGAACCATGCAGACGACCGTCGCTGATGCTTTGGGCGCATCTGCAGCATGGCCAAAGTTGCTTTGGGAAAGGGCAACACATCTGTATGATGGGACGCCTTTTTTGCTCAGAGCTACTTGGTGATGAAACTGTGGAAAGTTGGAATGGTAGGAGATGCAGAAAAAGTAGTACACTTGTGCGATTCTGCAGAAAAATGCAGATTCATTTTAAGGGAAAAGCAGCTTCTGGGATGGCTACAATTTAAATATTGTACTGTATACAAGAGAAAGAGAAAACTGCTTTTTTAGATGGATGCAGCCACGGCGAGCATGCGCCCTCGTTTACCATCGAGGACAGCTACTGCATCTATTGGGCAAATTTTTCGCTTGCCGCAGAGCGCCCCGTCCCAAAGACCGTCAAAGACAGCCATTTGAATTCATTGTCGCTCCAGAAAAGGGTTCCGGTAACAGAGGTCAAAGACACGTTCTTTCTCCTATCTAGGAAATGCCATGGGGTATCCGATTCCATGCAAAGTCCCAACAGGAATTGGAGGAGTAGCTTTGCTGGACAAGTTTTTGTTTTGCTTCAGCGTGACAATCCAGGAGACGAGAAGCCCACATCTTAAATGTGCTACAAGTCTTTAAATAGTCACGCAGATCTTGGCCAAAGAAAAGGACGAGGAAGGATGTCTGAAGGAGGGCTCATTTCCAGGCAACATTCCCAGTAATGATCCCAATGTTTATTCACACTTTCAACGCCAGCGTCCGGCTGGCCATTGAAACGAGAAGCCGCCCATGCAATGGAGCCTGTCGCCAATAAGATCGCAACCGTGTCGCTTTTGATCCACCTTCTGACACGGGCAAGACGATTTGCTTGCAAATTTGATGTCTTGTCAATGATGAAAGTTGCACAGAGTATGGCCCCCTGATGCTATCCCTAATCCAGTGCTAGTGACTCTCCATTCCACCGGAATACAGCTCTGACTCCAGGAGAAGGAGAACCCATGAGGACCCATGACAAGAGGTCAGACATGAACGCCACAAGCATGGCGGAATTGGACACCCTGATCCGGTCAAAACGCCACTTATATAAGGGAGTGGGGGAGGGGGGTGTTTTAATCTATGGGCTGTACAGTTGGTTATTTGACCATACATGCAGAGCATCAAAAAGACGCGCTAGCTATCCCTACGTAGTGTAGAACTATAGTGCCAGTCTTCAGTGGTAGCGGAGCTGTTGGCTCCATGGATCTGTTTGAGGAAGAACCCAATGATGACTATGAGTCATACGCAATGGGACAAAGGATGCAGCCTCATGGAGGCCAGTTATTGACGAGTGACGACGAAAGTCCCACCCGAGACGTCATGGTTTGCATTCGAAGATGCAATTGATGACTGGTGTGACTTAACAGAATTGGAATCTGAAAAGTGGGGCCAGCTCAGAAATCGCCTTGAAGGCGATGCCTTTGTTTTCAAAAGGTTGCTCGATAGAGGTTATTTGAAACGACCAAACGGAAGAGGAGTAGAATATTTCAAGAGAACTTTGAGACCACATTTAGTGAAAGGAGCTCAAACGGTTTTCCTCTACAGATTTTTGGGATTCATGAAGAACAAGCGTGGAACGGAGATCTGATTCACTGATGACATGGATGACCAGATTTCAGATTGATGGAAGAAGACTTCAGGAATAATGGGTGGAACTATGTCCAGAGCCAGATCTGAATTCTCCTGCTATTCAAGCAGATGTTGCAGCAAGAAGGGCTGCGCGCAACAATGCGCAAAATGCTCTTCAAGCAGCAAATGATGCACACGTGGTACAACCATGGACAGATGAAACGCAGCAAGCTGTCTATGATGAGGCTTCTAGGCCTCACAAACAAGCACATCGGGATCTTTCCCCAATTTCTGCAAATCTGATTGCATTGATTTTCCGTTCTACTGCTTAGCTTTTAAAAGATCAAAGACAGAGTCTGGCAAACATCATGACACATAGAAACAGAACAATGGATCAATATCGAATAGGTGAACTTCGAGAAACCTTGACTGAGATGTTTTTGCACAGCAGTAGACAATAAGGGATTATA
>DF244462.1:49101-79309 GCA_000507305.1 Breviolum minutum Mf 1.05b.01 | reverse complement strand
TAGTTGGAAGGCCTTTCTGCGTGGAGCATGTCGATCTGTGAGACCAGTTTACAGCAAAAAGAGTGTGTGGGCAAACATGTTCTGATATTTTCCTGCAAAACCTGTTGCTGCAGCCTTCACGGGCCCTCCCTGGCTCCTTGTGTCGCATCCCTCCCATGTGGAAAGCCTGTGGCATTCGATATCCTTTGCCAGTGTTGCATCTCCAGGTTGGATACAGTGCATTTTTGGTTTCGATTGGAAGCCTTTCTGCGTGGAGCACGTCGATCTGTGAGACCAGTTTACAGCAAAAAGAGTGCGTGGGCAAACATGTTTTTTGATTTTCAAAAAATCCACTACTTTCGGGTTGTACATGGAGTTGTTGGGTTGAATTCTACCAGGAATTGGGTGGCTTAAGGATTGGAGAATGCCCAGACCCAGATGAAGGTGAATTACCTTGATACAACCTCAAGAGACTTTCTTTGAGCCACAGTTTTTTGAGTTTTTTTTCTGCTGTTGTTTTCCTGTCTTCAGGTTTTCCACGTCAAGATGATGAACAAAGGTAAATCTTCCTAAATTCGGATCAGAATTGATGAAGAAATGCGTTCATTTCTTTGCTTCTTTAGATTCTTTGCCGTGTGGAACACAGAATTTTTCTCGAGGATGGTGATAAAGCTGCTAGGAGGCGTGCGGGCTCCCTTTCAGGTGCAAAGCCGCTGCCAGATAGACCATGGTTTGGGCTGTCCTATTTCTCGCAGAGAAATACTGAAGAGAAGTTTTCAAGAATTTGGATGCTTTGACCAGCTTGGAAGCATTTTGAATGTAGTTGTTATGTTATGTGGGAAAGATTTTCACGGATCTTGTCCAAAATGACCCTTTCACTATGGATTTTGGTGGAAATAACCGGATTTTGTTTTGACACTAATTCTCTCCTTCGTCAATTTGAGATTTTATTTTTTTTTCCACCTTGGCAAATAGATCCATATTCCAATCCCCCAGCTTCACGACGTCAAGGTTCGCAACTTTTTTGTGTACAGGACAAGTCACGTACGAATTCGGAAGCCGTGGTGCTTGCAGCAAGGCAGCTTTGATTTTTGGGAGCTTCAGGGACTGACTTGGCCTGTTGTTCTAGTAGTCTACCGAATGTTGACACCTTTGTGCACGGGCACTAATTTCTCCATTCCCAGGACAATTTTGGGTTTTCCCTGATTTTTCTTTTGTGATGTCATGCCATGCACCATTGCTCTTTTAACATAGTTTTAACGATGTCCGGAGTCTCATCTCAGACCGGATTCTGAACAAAGAAACGGGTTCAATTGTTAGTGAAGGGCAGTTGATTGTTGAAACCCTGCAGCCACGAACCGGAAGGCAAAACTTTATGAGTGCAACATTATGAAAAATGATTTTTTGCTACACTTTTGGTTTGAGAAGTTTCTCAAAGAAACTTGTTGCACACATTTTCTTGAACACACTTCTCTAACGATGCTTCTTGAACATGTGTCTTCGACTACAGTTTTTGAACTCCTTTCTTGGGCACGTTGCTTGAACATGCTTGAACATGTTGCTTGGTGACTTCTCTTGAGCACGTGTCAGGTTATTTTGCTAGTTTTGAAAGACCTAAAGCCTGCAGCCCACCAGTTTCTCCAATGGACTTGGATACTGATATTCCAGATATTACCAAGTTGGCTCCATTCAAATCTATTCATCTCATTTAGACCCAGAGAGGCTCAAATAGGATCAGATAGCCTCAGTGCAGTTTGCATGGTTGTTGCTAAGAAGGGACTGGTGATTTAGGAATTCTGAAACTCCCAATGCTCAAATTAATGAGTCGTCTCTAGTTTGGTGGCGCCCTCTCCCATCTATGATTTGCTGGACACTTTTCTTGAAGACATTTCTTGACCACGTTTCTGCGACAGGTTTCTGTTGAAAATGCTTCTTAGACATGTGTGTTGGACACGTTTCTCGAAGACAATTCTTCACCATAAACATTTGGGACATGTTTTTTGGACAGCAGAGACGGAAAGGTCACAAAATTTGAAAACAGAAGAACCGCAACCACATCCTCCGAAAACCATATAGAAAACACAACCACCCGAACACCACCAAAGAAAACACGGCAGACACATTCACTGTCACTTACTCCTGAGGATCCTGTCTCTCACCCACTGGTTTCGACTCACCTGTTCTCCTATTTGTATTCTGTTTTTGCTTGCCCCTTCGTGGGCTGCAAATGCCCAAAAATCTATCTCCCCACCTCTTGTTATTTGGAACAACAGCCGTGCCTGGTGTTTACGTTGCACATCACAATAGTTGTTTGTTGAAGCATTCTGTTTGGTGTCACTGCTGGTGTCATCCTGGATTGGTGCTTCCGCCTGTTAGCCTCCCTTTGTCTCCCTTGTTCCCCCCCAACGTGGTTTCCTGTTGGGGTTCTCAATGCTCGGTGTTTGGTGGTGCAAATTCGAAAGTTTGCCATATACAGTAGATTCAGGTATATCTCCAAAAGTTGGACGACACAATGGTGCATCCTGTTGAAAGTGTCGGTGAAACGCATGGAGTTGATTGTTCAACAGAATCCCTCAACTGCATTAACTGGAGATGGCCCAGATGGGCATGCATGATTCTATTTCACAGTTCCGAGAATGGCAACATGGTCATCATCGAGTTTCCAACGGAGTGTAATTGGAAATCATTAAGAAATATTGCAACGGGGCAATATGTGCAACCATCTTGGTAGGCCCTCCACGCGTCTGCTTCCACAATGCTGACAACGGTCAGAGTGGAGGCTGTTCTAGTGTGGCAAATTTGGAAAATTTGTTTTGCCGACAAGTCCTGAATCGGAGAGAGTGCACTGAGCAGCGTCCACAGCCTGCGATAGTTGAGGCAAGGAGAGGTTGAAACTCCTAGTGTATGTTGGAAATTCACCATTTACAGTTGGGCTTTGGGCACAGATCAGCTGGTAACACTGCAGGTACTGTGGTGTTGCAGGCCTTATATTACTTTTAAGACTTAATTTAAAATCATGATCCCAAAAGCAAGCGAAGGTTGTTGTACGATGAAAAGTGCATGATATTAAGAATTGCTGAATCATCCAGCTTTGCTTTCCATATTGGGCCTATGAAAAGCTGTTAGCCAGATCATCAGCATTTGGCCGAGGCTCCCTTGGACTGCACTACTCCGCATAGCAAGGGCAGCACCTGGAGCGACTTTCCAAAGCATGGCAAGGCAAGGACGATCATGACGATCCGTGTGGAGTCGGGCTTGGATTTGGTAGCGGGTTTGGCCAAATCGTAGAGAGTACGAAGATGCCAACAAAACATCCTGGTGACATGAAGGGACCCAAATTTACCTGCCTGAAGTTCTTGTCCTTGTATGATTTGTATGTTTTATAAATTTTGTTTCTTCCATAACTACATCCCAGCTTGAGGTGTGCAAAAGGGATGCTTTGCAATGAAGTACTATTCAAATTCAGCCTCCTATCCTTTTAAAGAAGGTGACAGCTCTTGGGTCCAGGGTTTCGCTCGACATGGTCCAGTTGTCACGCACCCCGCTGCAAAGATCCCCATACCAAGTGTATCCCAAAAGTTTCAACAGCTGCCCGCATCCAGCAGTGTCCAAGACCAGTGCCACCAAGTTTCTCTACGGCTGCTCGATGCTAGGCCTCCGTCACAGAACTCCAAGTGCGAAGTTTGATGAACATTCTGGGGCACGTGCGGGGCCCCACCGAAGGATAGAAGGATAGAATGATAGAACGACATGGGCGGTATCATTGCGACTACCAGCAGGCCAATTGTTGGTGTGATGATGATTGTTCCGGGGAGGGTAGGGACACAAAACTCGGCTCCCCAGCGAGAAGCTGCGAGAACACGGCGCCCCCGCGAGAAGCTGCGGGAGTCGCGAGAGGGGCGCCCCGCGAGAAGCTGCGAGTTGCTTGCGAGGCCCTTGCGAGACTGCTTGCGAGACCCCCCCGTGCGTAGCGACCCCGTAGCTACAGCGTAGGTACAGCGTAGCTACAACCTTGGCGAGACCCCTTCTTTCGCGAGACCCTGGCCGAGGCTCCCTTGGACTGCACTACTCCGCATAGCAAGGGCAGCATCTGGAGTGGCCTTCCAAAGCATGGCAAGGCAAGAGACGATCTGGGTGGAGTTGGTCTTTGGCAGCGGGTTTGGCCAAACGCAAGGAGATTTGTCACTTTGTCTGTAACAGGTCCCAGCCTACAAAGTGATCAGAAATCAGCGATCAGGGATCACATTTGTTTGTATCCTGTGTATTTACCTTCTTTGCTCTAAGCTGCTCAATATGTTTAACTGGACAATCCTTAATCCATTCTATGTAAGCAGTCTCTAACCCTACATTTGTTGTCTTTTTCTATGGTTTCAAGCGTTTCTTATGCTCGCTTGTGGCATCTGAACTGTAAAACATGTTAGCAGTTGGGTGGGTTGCATGTATCGCAACTGCTTCTTGAAGGGAGAAAACAACTCTGTTAAGACTCACAAGAAGAGAAGTGCATAGAAGTGCTAAGAATTATGGGGTTGGATCACTTGCAGTACTAGTTACAGAACTGTCATACCTCGTTCTTTGGAGTTTTTTGGTTACTTCTCAGATCTTTTCAGTGCATAACTTTAAAGCCATTTTTGTATATTTTTGTCACGCTTTCATGCCATTTGGGGTGTCCTGAAGCTAGTGGCAAAACAGGATAACAGCTTCAACAGCACTTTAGTTCGTTAGGTCGCTGTGGACCCTAGCTTCATCGAGCTGAAACTGAAGAGACTTCACGTCCGAATGCCAAGAGGCTATATAGAATAATGCTACTGTCTGAAGATGGCTGATTGATGGAGAGCTCAAGCCGCATACCATTGTGATGAATTCCGTTTTTGTGGAAATCAAGAGCTCCTCAGTTCTTGACATTTTTGGTGCACTTTAGGCGCTCTGCTTCAACATCAACGTTGTGGTCCGTAGGTGGTACATGCCAAAGCAAGTGTGCAAGGCGCTCCAGGCACGTGCATGGCTGGGCAACGATCAACTGGATTGGTTGCAGTGACCTGAGAGTCCACCTTACTTGATCAACATGAGGGGTTTGCGGTTTGCGGCAAAATTTCTGTGGCAGGCCAAGACCTCCGCATCTGTGATGAGAGCAGTCAAGGTAGAGGCCAGCAATCGAATGCCTCAATTTTTTTTTTGTTGCACACATGTATTGAACGTCTCTTGGAGACTTTTCTGGACGACATTATGTACACCCCGTTCTTGCAACAAATTTTTGTACGATGTTCATTGAAGACAAGACAATTTTTCATTGCATGCTTGTAGCACGATTCTTGAATAGTTCTTTCTTGAAACATTTATCTAACAATTTGTTTGTTTGTTGAACATGTGTCTTCGAATAGAGTTCTTGAACTCCTTTCATGGGCACATGTTTTGAATATGTTGCTTGGTCACCTCTCTTGAGCACCTGCGAGCCTGCAGCTAATCAGTTTCTCCAATGGACTTGGATACTGATGTTCCAGATATTACCAAGTTGGCTCCATTCAAATCTATTCATCTCATTCAGACCCAGAAAGGCTCAAATCGAATCAGATAGTCTNATAACAGCTTCAACAGCACTTTAGTTCGTTAGGTCGCTGTGGACCCTAGCTTCATCGAGCTGAAACTGAAGAGACTTCACGTCCGAATGCCAAGAGGCTATATAGAATAATGCTACTGTCTGAAGATGGCTGATTGATGGAGAGCTCAAGCCGCATACCATTGTGATGAATTCCGTTTTTGTGGAAATCAAGAGCTCCTCAGTTCTTGACATTTTTGGTGCACTTTAGGCGCTCTGCTTCAACATCAACGTTGTGGTCCGTAGGTGGTACATGCCAAAGCAAGTGTGCAAGGCGCTCCAGGCACGTGCATGGCTGGGCAACGATCAACTGGATTGGTTGCAGTGACCTGAGAGTCCACCTTACTTGATCAACATGAGGGGTTTGCGGTTTGCGGCAAAATTTCTGTGGCAGGCCAAGACCTCCGCATCTGTGATGAGAGCAGTCAAGGTAGAGGCCAGCAATCGAATGCCTCAATTTTTTTTTTGTTGCACACATGTATTGAACGTCTCTTGGAGACTTTTCTGGACGACATTATGTACACCCCGTTCTTGCAACAAATTTTTGTACGATGTTCATTGAAGACAAGACAATTTTTCATTGCATGCTTGTAGCACGATTCTTGAATAGTTCTTTCTTGAAACATTTATCTAACAATTTGTTTGTTTGTTGAACATGTGTCTTCGAATAGAGTTCTTGAACTCCTTTCATGGGCACATGTTTTGAATATGTTGCTTGGTCACCTCTCTTGAGCACCTGCGAGCCTGCAGCTAATCAGTTTCTCCAATGGACTTGGATACTGATGTTCCAGATATTACCAAGTTGGCTCCATTCAAATCTATTCATCTCATTCAGACCCAGAAAGGCTCAAATCGAATCAGATAGTCTCAGTGCTGTTTGCATGGCTGTTCCTAAGAAGGGACTGGTGATTTGGGAATTCTGGAACTCCCAATGCTCAAATTAACAGGTTCACGGTCGTCTAAAAGCTTGGCGGCCAATCACTGTATCCCCTCGCCCATCTATGATTTGCTGGACATCTCTCTTCCTGAAGACATTTCTTTACCGCGTTTCTGCGACAGGTTTCTGTTGAAAATGCTTGTTAGACAAGTGTGTTGGACACGTTTCTCGAAGACAATTCTTCACCATAAACATTTGGGATATGTTTTTTGGATTTTTTTGGACAGCGGAGGCGAAAAAGTCACAAAATTTGAAAACAGAACCGCAACCACACCATACGAAACCATATAGAAAACACAACCACCCCAACACCACCACAAAGAAAACACGGCAGAAGCATCACTTTCACTTGCTCTGGAGGATCCTGTCTCTCACCCACTTGTTTCGACTCATTTGTTCTCCTACATATGTTTGTATTCTGTTTTTTGCTTGCCTCGTCGTGGCTGCAAACTCCCAAAAATCTATCTCCCCACTTCCACCTGTTGTTTTTTGTTGCCACAGGCTTGCCTGGTATTTACGTTGTGCATCACGATAATGCTTTATGGTGGAGCATTCTGTTTGTGATCTCTATTGGTTTCATCCTGGATTGGTGGTTCCGTTTGTCTCTTTTGCCTCCGTTGGTCTCCCTTATTCCGCAACATTCCGCAACATTGTTTCCTGTTGGGGTTCTCAATGTCAACCTCGGTGTTTGGTGGTGCAAATTCGAAAGTTTGCCATATACAGTAGATTCGGGTATCTCCAAAAGTTGGACGACACAACAGTGCATCCTGTTGGCCGAAAATGTTGGTGAAACGCATGGAGTTAAGTGTTGAACAAAATCCCTCAACTGCATTAACTGGAGATGGCCCAGATGTCCATGATTCGATTTTGCAGTTCTGAGAGTAGCAAGATGGTCATCATTGAGCTTCCAACGGAGTGTAATGGAAAATCATCAGGATGTTGCAACGGGACAATATGTGCAACAATTCTGGTAGGCCCTCCACACGACGCCTTCCACAATGCTGACAACGGTCAGAGTGGAGGTCTGCTGTCACTGTTTTCTTTCCAGTGTGGGGATCTGGTTGCCTCGTTCGTATCGCAACACCTCTGAAGCAACAGCTAGGATTCGGTGTTATAGAAATCAAACACTATTGATTTGTATCTTCCTTTCCTAATGCTTTGGTCAGATTTGTCCTTCCAATGATCTCAGCGTTTGATCAGAACTCATTTTTAATACCAGATTTTGGTGAGTCTCTATTGAGCAACGGCCAAGGGTCTGCCAAGTGGACGGGATAAGATGCTTTCATTTAGCTTGGAATTTCTTGCAGGATGAGAATTATTTTGCTTAGATTAGCATGGCGACTAAGATTGAGCAAACAGTGAATACTGGATGACTAAATACTTGGGTTTCAATCCTAGGCCTAAACCCATTTAAACCCTTGATATTCTGCTTGATTTCAATCCCACACCGGGTGGATTCCTGCAATTGCTGGACGTGGATATACTCATAGTGGACGGTACAGTTTATTATTTGCCCCTTGTTGTTGCTGTTGCTGTTGCTGTTGTTGTTCTTGAAGCTCGTGGCTCAGGCCTTCCAGGGGCGAGTTTGCTCTTGCGAACTGAGTTGATTTGGTCACCTAGTTTTGCCATGGCACTTCGGATAGTCGACTTTGATTACTGCCCTGACCTGCCATCTTACCGGAGAGGGAAACAATTGTGCTTGGTTGCTACTCCGGTTTGCTTAGATGATCAGCAGACTTTTCACAGGTTGGCGACAGTGCTGCAAGAGCAGCATTTCACGTACAAGGGATCGTTGCCAGCAGACATGACCTCTTACACGTTGCTGAAAGTGGTAGTGGAGCAAGAAGGCAAGATTCCGGCATTGTGTGAAGGGGANTGTTGGCAGGATGTCTGCTGTGAAATTCAGACATCTTTTGTATATAAAGATCAAGGAGCACAGCGACTGATGAAATGTTTCAAAAAGAAGACTCCTGAACTCCTGCCACAAAGTACAGTACAACTTTTCTTTCAACAAGAATATAATGTACACCAAAGCCTGATGTATGTGCAAGGTTTCAAAAGTACAAGGATTCACCACCAAAACCTGATGTACACACAAGTTCTCACAAGTACAAGGTTTCAACAGCAATGATGTACACCAAAGCCTGATGTATACAAGTTGGAAGTACACTATACTTGAGGCTTGGATGTATACCTGTGAGTTGTCAATGTGATGTTCTTGTGAGATTTGCATGTCTTTGTACTTGTGACTTGAAATGTATGATGTACCTTTGAGATTTGCTTGTCTTGGTATACTTGGGACTTGGAATGTATGATGTACCTTTGAGATTTGCATGTCTTTGTACTTGTGACTTGAAATGTATGATGTACTTTTGAGATTTGCATGTCTGTGTACTTATGGCTTAGGATGGATGATTTGAAAAATATGATATAGTTTTTGAGTATGAAAATAAAGAGAAAATTCCAATGTTGTACTAAAATCTTCTATTTTTGAGGCAAAAACTATATATTTTGGAAAAATGTAAATTTTACATTTCCCCTTCAATTTACGTAAATTTGGAATGTAAATTCTTCCAAAAAGGTAAATCAATGGAAAATGTAAATTTACCATTTTCCCAGACTCAGGGTACTTTTCGCACTCGCCCGGAGCAGATTCTATTGAAAATTACGACTTTTCCCGCTCCGGCTATCATTCCAAATTTCACCACACGCTGCGCCTGCCACGAAAAGTGATACATGAACTTCACCGAATGCTGCGCCTGCCACGAAAAGTGACACGAAGTGACACATGACTACTACTACTACTACTACTACTACTACTAGTACTAGTACTACTACTACTACCACTACCACTACTACTACTACTACTACTAGTACTACTACTAGTACTAGTACTACTACTACTACCACTACCACTACTACTACTACTACTACTACTACTGCTCCTGCTACTACTACTACTACTACTACTACTACTAGGACTACTACTACTACTACTACTACTGCTACTACTACTACTACTACTACTACTACTAGNAAAGGGAAACAATTGTGCTTGGTTGCTACTCCGGTTTGCTTAGATGATCAGCAGACTTTTCACAGGTTGGCGACAGTGCTGCAAGAGCAGCATTTCACGTACAAGGGATCGTTGCCAGCAGACATGACCTCTTACACGTTGCTGAAAGTGGTAGTGGAGCAAGAAGGCAAGATTCCGGCATTGTGTGAAGGGGAGGAAACCATCATGCTGTGCCACCCTCATTGCACTTGAGTATTGTGCTGGGATGGGTGCCTTGGGACAAGGTGCCATAGCAGCGCAGTTTGTTGCAAAGGTGGCAGTGGAACTCAGACCGCAGCTTCAAAAAAAAAAGTGATTTGCTTTCGCCCTTCACAGCGAACATTCCCTTCAAGGATGGCAGTCAGCCAAGTGGTATCTTGTTACCCCATGAATTGTTTGCTGCTCTGTACCAACACCCTGGCTTTTGGAAAGTTGCAATGGTACCTGATGATGCCAAATTGCCTGAACTCTGGACTGCGATCCAAGGGCACCCAGCCCTCCAACAACACCCTATCAAACACAAGCCTGGGTGTTATTGCTCCTTACTTGCCAATGCAATGGGTGGTACAATGGACGACATCCAGCTGTATTGTTGGTCTGTCTTTGAGAAGTTTTGTGTGCCAAGTACTCCATTTCTTGTGGGTACAATGGACACTTTCTTCAAGATCATGCAGTGGTCCTTTCAGGCCATGTACATGGGGGTTTGGCCAGATACAGACTGGACAGGGAGCATGTATCACCACAGCACTTGTGAAGGTAGGAAAGCTGGAACTCCTCTGCCTGGAGGTTATTTTGGTGTGTTGTTGCAATTGAGTGGGGACTTAGATTATTTCAACAAATGGCTTGGCCTACCCCAAAGCACAACTCACTCCAAACCCTGTGCCCTGTGCAAAGCACAGTATTCAGGTACCAACAGCTGGCTAGACAACAGGCCTGGGTCGCCTTGGCAAAACACCATATTAACTGGTGCCAATTGGCAGTCATGGTGGACTACAGACTGTAGTCTTTTCAAGTTGCTTGGAATGACTTCTCTGTCAATTGCCCTGGACCTCATGCACAATTTTTACCTGGGCTGGCTGCAGTACTTCTTTGGAAGTGTTTTTGGGCTTTTGCGCTTTGAGTCTCTGGATTTGGATCCTTTGTCAAACTTGCGCACAATTTGGAATTTCATCAAGGAAGTGCAGCAAGGTGATAACAGTCGACACAAATACAGGCACAGGCTTGACAAAAAACTGGGTTTCCACATTGAAGGGCAGAGCCTCTGACATCAGACAGAGGGCTAGACAAAGCACTTTTGTCTTGTTGGCAGCAATTCATGATCCCTGAGAACATGCAGCACAAGCAAGTGGAAGCCTTTTTGAAACTTTTGCTTGAAGTCAATGACACCTTGAATGATTTCAGTCCCAAATACGGTTTTTGGAAAGTGCCACAGGAACATTTTGAGAATCTCAAGCAAAAGGCTTGTGCTATGGCACAGCTGCATGTGCAGCTTTCTGAGCACTACCAAGAGTTGGGAGTCTCCCTCTTCAACATCACTTCCAAAACACACTTTGCTTTGCAGTCAATTTTCTGGCCAAGGATTTACACCCATCACTGACATGGTGTTTCAAAGGCGAGTCCATGATGAAGAAGATGCAAACAATCTTTAAGAGCTGTTTGGCTGGGAACAAAGATTTCAGTGTTGGCAGGATGTCTGCTGTGAAATTCAGACATCTTTTGTATATAAAGATCAAGGAGCACAGCGACTGATGAAATGTTTCAAAAAGAAGACTCCTGAACTCCTGCCACAAAGTACAGCACAACTTTTCTTTCAACAAGNCTACTACTACTACTACTACTACTACTACTACTACTACTACTACTACTACTACTACTACTACCACTACCACTACTACTACTACTACTACTACTACTGCTCCTAGCTACTACTACTACTACTACTACTACTACTAGGACTACTACTACTACTACTACTACTGCTACTACTACTACTACTACTACTACTACTAGGACTACTACTACTACGACGACTACTACTGCTCCTGCTAGTACGACTACTACTACTACTGCTACTACTACTACTGCTGCTACTACTACTACTACTACTACTAGGACTACTACTACTAGGACTACTACTACTAGGACTACTACTACTAGGACTACTGCTGCTACGACTACTACTGCTAGGACTACTATTCCTGTCAGGCTACCCAAAAGTTCGTATATCGGAAGTTTGCCACTAAACTTCCTTTGACTATAGAGTTACAAAACACATAACTACATAAAGTTCTTTAAGTTCAAAAAGCACAGTCTCAGTAGTCTTAGTCGCAGTCGCAGTCGTAGTCTTAGTCTTAAAGTCTTAGTCGTAGTCCTTGTCGTTGTGGTTGTGGTTGTGGTTTCCGTTGTGGTTCTGGTTGTGGTTGTGGTTGTTGTTGTTGTTGTTGTTGTTGTTGTTGTTGTTGTTCCTCACCTGTGAGGTGAGGGTTGGTAGATTTTATGTCAGCCTACTCCGCCTTCTCCTCTTCCTCTTCCTCCTCTTCCTCCTCCTCGTCGTCCTCGTCCTCCTCTTGCATCAAATTTGGAGGAAGCCTCGCACGAAACGCTCGTTTTGGAAGCTTTTTTTGGTGAAACTTGGCGGTGGTGTTTTTGTGGTGGTGTTGGTATGGTGTTTTTAGCGGTGGTGTTTTTGTGGTGGTGTGGTGTTTTTGTGGTGGTGTTTTTTGTGGTGGTGTTTTTCGTGGTGGTGTTTTTTTGTGGTGGTGTTTTTTTGTGGTGGTGTTTTTTGTGGTGGTGTTTTTTGTGGTGGTGTTTTGTTGTGGTGGTGTTTTTGTTGTGGTGTTTTTGTGGTGTGGTTGTGTTTTTGTGGTGGTGTGGTGGTGTGGTTGTGCTTTTGTTGCGATACATTTCTAATTTGTGCTCACGTTGATCTTTTTCTCTGTGTGTTTTCCTGTAGCTGATGACAATAGCTGACCACCAACCCTTGACCACAGCAACATGGTGATCATAGGTGACCACCAACCCCTGACCACAGCAACATGATGTTAATTAGCTGGCACCAACCCCTGACCACCAACCCCTGATATCATTGAGGATGAACCCATGGCGACACGCCATTGCAAGGGTTGGAGGATTTGTGTGTATTTGCTTTCATGGGGTGTCGTTGTTGATGGAAAGCATGTATTTTCTCGTGTTTTTCGTTTTACTTAGCATTGCTGATTTTTCCTGTCAAGAAAGGAGCATGATCTATAAGGGACTGCATGCTCGTATCAGTGCATGTGCCTGCCTGGCCGTCGATGTCCTGATCCGAAGGGTGTCCATGGCTTTTCGTTGTTGATGGAACGCATGTATTTTCTCATGTTTTCGTTTTACTTGGCTTTGCTCATTTTTCCGGTCAAGAATGGAGCATGATCTATAAGGGACTGCACGCTTGTATCAGTGTGTATTCATGCCGGGCCTTTGATGTCCTGATCCGAAGGGTGTCAAGTCAGTGGTTGAGCGAAAGTGCTCGGCTGCGTCTTGTAAACCGCAAAATTCGCGCCATTACATCGCAACTATATGAAAGCAACAGTGCCCCGTGAAACATTGGGATAAATGCAAATATTCTGTGTACTGTGTTTTGATTTTTGCTGACATTAGCAAATGGCAGTTGCGATTTACTTTTTGTGGGGTGCTTAGTGGAGCCATGGCAAGTTCTTCGACTATGCCCCGGTCAGGCAGGGTGATGGTTTCCCTCTCACGCGTTCATGGGTTTATTCTTTATGTTGCAGAGAAAGGCGTGATTTTTTGAGAAAAGTACTGTATTGATGTGTCGATGAAAACTATGTCGCTGCTGTTCTATGCAAAGATTTCGTTGTGATCTGCAGGTGTTGGTGGGAGTCTTGTAATTAGACAGACATTTACAAGATCTTCGACAAGTGCGGGATGGCTGCATCGGGGGAGGATCACCAGAGGTGCAAGTGGGGCTTCATCTTCAGGAGCTCAGGTTGCCATTGAATGGGCGAGGGAGTGATGACATCAGTTTGAGGAAATTGAGCGAAGCCATGGATATCAATCTGCAACATCCGAATGGGGACAGGAAGGGCGGAAAGGATCTGATGGAAGCACTTGTATCCGCACTGCTGTCCGAAGTGCCTGTGTTAGGAAATTTGCACCCGTCCTTTGTGGATGCATCTCTGAAGTTCCAAATTGTGAAGCATTTGAAGGTGAAAATGGAATCAGCATCCATTTCTTCTTTGAGTTTTTCCTGCTATGTGATTTGTCTTGCTGTCATTGAGCGTAATAACCTTCATTTCTTCTTTGAGTCGTGGTGTTGTTTTCGGCCTGATATGCTCAGGCTCGATGATTTCGGTCAGATCATTCGACTCAATCATGCTTGCAGCCATATTTGCTGTGTCCTTTCCTCTCTGTGTTTTGTCTTCTCTCTGTGTTTTTTCTCTGTGTTTTCTCTTTGTGTTTCCTCTCTGTGTTTTCTCTCCGTGTTTTCTCGCTGTGTTTTCTCTCTGTGTCGTTCCTCTGTGTTTTCTGTCTGTGTTTTCTCTCTGTGTTTTCTCTCTCTCTCTCTGTGTTATCTGTCTGTGTTTCTTATCAAGCTTCGCCTTTTACCGCACTACCAAAAACGATACATTTCGAAGTATAGACGTTGATATCATGTTGTTGTGGTCAGGAATTGCTGGTCAGCAATTATTTACTAAGAGTTGCTGTTAATTAACTGTTTATTTGGTGGTCAACTAATTCGCTGTTATATATAAGACATTACCACGCCACTTTGGGCTTTCGGGATATCCGGCGTCTAGTTTTTTGCGAAGTCAGCGTAGGTCCCTAAATTCAATTACTGTAAATTTCTTTAACAACTGCTTGATGCTGAGGCCTGCGGCACAAAACTTGATGATCGAAGTTTGATCGCTAACATTCAGGCTGTGTTTGTTCCTTGCAAGCAGATGGTTTGCAAAACGAAGTGTTTGTTGCTCTGGTTATAATTATCCGATTTGTTCAGCGAGGGGAGAAAGGCTGTTGTATGATGAAAAACTCAAGATATGAAGAATCGCTGAATCATCCAGGTTTGCTTCCATATTCGGCCATGAATTTATCTGAAACTGCTAACACCTCAGATCAGCTTTTGGCCGAGGCTCCCTTGGACTGCACGACTCCGCTGTATCAACCATGCTTGGTTTCTCTTCCACTGCCATTCCACGTCTCTGGCGTTGGGTCCTCGGTATTTGTCTTCTTTCCACTTCACGCTACCCTGGTAGATATTGCAAAAGAGCCCGTACGGCAAGGGCAGCACCTGGAGGGGGCTTCCAAAGCTTGGCAAGGCAAGGATGATCCGGGTGGAGTTGGGTTTAGGTCAGCAGGTTTGGCCAAACGCAAGGAGATTCGCCACTTTTTTTGTAACAGGTGCCAGCATGCAAAGTGATCAGGGATCAGCGATGAGGGATCAGATTTGTTTGTATCCTGTGTGTATTTCCTCCTTTGCTTTGAGCTGCTCAATATTTTGAAAGGGACAATCCTTAATCCATTCCATGTAAGCAGTCTCTAACCCTACATTTGTTGTTTTTTTCTATGGTTCCAAACGTTTCTTATGCTCGCTTGTGGCATCTGAAATGTAAAACATGATAGCAGTTGAGCGGGTTGTAGGTACGGCTACTGTTTGTTGAAGGGGGAAAGTAGCTCTGTGAAGACTCACGAGAAGAGAAGTGCGTAGAAGTACTAAAAATGATGGGGTTGGATCACTTGCAGTACTAGTTACAGAACTTTCATACCTCGTTCTTTCTTTTTGTATCTTTTTGTTACTTTTTTCAGGATATAACTTTAAAACGATTTTTGTCACGCTTTCATGCCATTTGGGGTGTCCTAAAATTAGTGGCAAAACCGCACAACAGCACTTAGTCCATGAGGTCACTGTGGATCCGGGCTTTATCGAGCTGAAACTGACGAGACTGCACGTCCGAATGCTAAGAGGCTATATCCAACAATGCAACTGTCTGAAGATGGCTGATTGATGGAAAGCTCAAGCCGCATACAATTGATGAATTCAGATTTTGTGGAAATCAAGAGCTCCTCAGTTCCTGACAGTCTTGGTGCACTTTAGGCGCTGTGCTTCCCCATCAACGTTGTGGTCCGTAGGTCGCACACGCCAAAGCAAGTGTTCAAGGTACTCCAGACACGTCCATGGCCGGGCGTCGCATCAACTGGATTGGTTGTAGTGACCTGAGAGTCCACCTTACTTGATCAACATGAGGGGTTTGCGGTTTGCGGCAAAATTTCTGTGGCAGGCCAAGACCTTTGCATCTGTGATGAGAGCAGTCAGGGTAGAGGCCTGCAATTGAATGCCTCAAAGCTTGGGTCCTTTGTTGCACACATGTATCAACAAATGTCTTTACGATGTTCATTGAAGACAACTTTTCATTGCATGTTTGCAGCACGATTCTTGAATACTTCTCTCTTGAAACATTTATCTAACAATTTGTTTGTTTCTTGAACATGTGTCTTCGACTACAGTTTTTGAACTCCTTTCTTGGGCACGTTGCTTGAACATGCTTGAACATGTTGCTTGGTGACTTCTCTTGAGCACGTGTCAGATTATTTTGCAAGTTTTGACGGACCTAAAGCCTGCAGCCCACCAGTTTCTCCAATGGACTTGGATACTGATATTCCAGATATTATCAAGTTGGCTCCATTCAAATCTATTCATCTCATTCAGACCCAGAGAGGCTCAAATAGGATCAGATAGTCTCAGTGCAGTTTGCATGGCTGTTACTAAGAAGGTACTGGCGATTTAGGAATTCTGGAACTCGCAATGCTCAAAGTAGTCTGTCCACAGTTGTCTCTATTTTGGTGGCGCACCCTCTCCCATCAATGATGTGTTGGACATGTCTCTTCTTGAAGACATTTCTTTGCCACGTTTCTGGGACAGGTTTCTGTTGAACATGTTTCTTAGCTTAGACGTGTGTGTTGGACACGTTTCTTGAAAACAATTCTTGACCAGGATTCTGGGACAAATTTCTTGAACACGTTTCTGGGACATGTTTTTTGGACAGCAGAGACGGAAAGGTCACAAAATTTGAAAATAGAACCGCAATCACGCCATACGAAACCATGCAGAAAACACAACCGCCCGAGCATCACTACAAAGAAAACACGGCAGACACATTCACTGTCACTTACTCCTGAGGATCCTGTCTCTCACCCACTTGTTTCGACTCACCATCTTCTCCTATTTGTATTCTGTTTTTGCTTGCCCCTTCGTGGGCTGCAAATGCCCAAAAATCTATCTCCCCACCTGTTGTTATTTGAAACAACAGCCGTGCCTGGTGTTTGCGTTGCGCATCACAATAATTGTTTGTTGAAGCGTGCAACTTCGATAGCTTGCCCAGCTTCACCTACCCTTTTGAAGATTGGTGTAGACTCCAAAGCGCGAAAGCCGATCGCTGGATTGATCAATCTGCAATGTCCTTTGCATTTTGAACGAGTCTGGAAAGGCTACATAGCATACCGTGAACAGTGGCGGGATCTCGTGAAGCAACAGGTTTCTTTTCAGCTGGCAGTTGCACAAGTTGACGAACAGCGACAAAGTGACCAATTACAGGATCAGAGTGTACCGGAAGAATCACTTGTACAGAACTTTTCAGAGCCAAACCGGCGCCCTGTCTCTCACCCACTGGTTTCGACTCACCTGTTCTCCTATTTGTATTCTGTTTTTGCTTGCCCCTTCGTGGGCTGCAAATGCCCAAAAATCTATCTCCCCACCTGTTGTTATTTGGAACAACAGCCGTGCCTGGTGTTTACGTTGCACATCACAATAATTGTTTGTTGAAGCATTCTGTTTGGTGTCACTGCTGGTGTCATCCTGGATTGGTGCTTCCGCCTGTTAGCCTCCCTTTGTCTCCCTTGTTCCCCCCCAACGTGGTTTCCTGTTGGGGTTCTCAATGCTCGGTGTTTGGTGGTGCAAATTCGAAAGTTTGCCATATACAGTGATTCAGGTATCTCCAAAAGTTGGACGACACAATGGTGCATCCTGTTGAAAGTGTTGGTGAAACGCATGGAGTTGATTGTTCAACAGAATCCCTCAACTGCATTAACTGGAGATGGCCCAGATGGGCATGCATGATTCTATTTCACAGTTCCGAGAATGGCAACATGGTCATCATCGAGTTTCCAACGGAGTGTAATTGGAAATCATTAAGATATTGCAACGGGGCAATACGTGCAACCATCTTGGTAGGCCCTCCACGCGTCTGCTTCCACAATGCTGACAACGGTCGAGGCCTGTTCTAGTGTGGCAAATTTGGAAAATTTGTTTTGCCGACAAGTCCTGAATCGGAGAGAGTGCACTGAGCAGCGTCCACAGCCTGCGATAGTTGAGGCAAGAAGAGGTTGAAACTCCTAGTGTATGTTGGAAATTCACCATTTACAGTTGGGCTTTGGGCACAGATCAGCTGGTAACACTGCAGGTACTGTGGTGTTGCAGGCCTTATATTACTTTTAAGACTTAATTTAAAATCATGATCCCAAAAGCAAGCGAAGGTTGTTGTACGATGAAAAGTGCATGATATTAAGAATTGCTGAATCATCCAGCTTTGCTTTCCATATTGGGCCTATGAAAAGCTGTTAGCCAGATCATCAGCATTTGGCCGAGGCTCCCTTGCACTGCACTACTCCGCATAGCAAGGGCAGCACCTGGAGCGAGGCAAGAGACGATCTGGGTGGAGTTGGTCTTTGGCAGCGGGTTTGGCCAAACGCAAGGAGATTTGTCACTTTGTCTGTAACAGGTCCCAGCCTACAAAGTGATCAGAAATCAGCGATCAGGGATCACATTTGTTTGTATCCTGTGTATTTACCTTCTTTGCTCTAAGCTGCTCAATATGTTTAACTGGACAATCCTTAATCCATTCTATGTAAGCAGTCTCTAACCCTACATTTGTTGTCTTTTTCTATGGTTTCAAACGTTTCTTATGCTCGCTTGTGGCATCTGAACTGTAAAACATGTTAGCAGTTGGGTGGGTTGTATGTATCGCAACTGCTTCTTGAAGGGAGAAAACAACTCTGTTAAGACTCACAAGAAGAGAAGTGCATAGAAGGCTAAGAATTATGGGGTTGGATCACTTGCAGTACTAGTTACAGAACTGTCATACCTCGTTCTTTGGAGTTTTTTGGTTACTTCTCAGATCTTTTCGGTGCATAACTTTAAAGCAATTTTTGTATATTTTTGTCACGCTTTCATGCCATTTGGGGTGTCCTGAAACTAGTGGCAAAACAGGATAACAGCTTCAACAGCACTTTAGTTCGTTAGGTCGCTGTGGACCCTAGCTTCCTCGAGCTGAAACTGAAGAGACTTCACGTCCGAATGCCAAGAGGCTATATAGAATAATGCTACTGTCTGAAGATGGCTGATTGATGGAGAGCTCAAGCCGCATACCATTGTGATGAATTCCGTTTTTGTGGAAATCAAGAGCTCCTCAGTTCTTGACATTTTTGGTGCACTTTAGGCGCTCTGCTTCCCCATCAACGTTGTGGTCCGTAGGTGGTACATGCCAAAGCAAGTGTGCAAGGCGCTCCAGGCACGTGCATGGCTGGGCAACGATCAACTGGATTGGTTGCAGTGACCTGAGAGTCCACCTTACTTGATCAACATGAGGGGTTTGCGGTTTGCGGCAAAATTTCTGTGGCAGGCCAAGACCTCCGCATCTGTGATGAGAGCAGTCAAGGTAGAGGCCAGCAATCGAATGCCTCAAAGTTTTTTTTGTTGCACACATGTATTGAACGTCTCTTGGAGACTTTTCTGGACGACATTATGTACACCCCGTTCCTGCAACAAATTTTTGTACGATGTTCATTGAAGACAAGACAATTTTTCATTGCATGCTTGCAGCACGATTCTTGAATAGTTCTTTCTTGAAACATTTATCTAACAATTTGTTTGTTTGTTGAACATGTGTCTTCGAATAGAGTTCTTGAACTCCTTTCATGGGCACATGTTTTGAATATGTTGCTTGGTCACCTCTCTTGAGCACCTGCGAGCCTGCAGCTAATCAGTTTCTCCAATGGACTTGGATACTGATGTTCCAGATATTACCAAGTTGGCTCCATTCAAATCTATTCATCTCATTCAGACCCAGAAAGGCTCAAATCGAATCAGATAGTCTCAGTGCTGTTTGCATGGCTGTTCCTAAGAAGGGACTGGTGATTTGGGAATTCTGGAACTCCCAATGCTCAAATTAACAGGTTCACGGTCGTCTAAAAGCTTGGCGGCCAATCACTGTATCCCCTCGCCCATCTATGATTTGCTGGACATCTCTCTTCCTGAAGACATTTCTTTACCGCGTTTCTGCGACAGGTTTCTGTTGAAAATGCTTGTTAGACAAGTGTGTTGGACACGTTTCTCGAAGACAATTCTTCACCATAAACATTTGGGATATGTTTTTTGGATTTTTTTGGACAGCGGAGGCGAAAAAGTCACAAAATTTGAAAACAGAACCGCAACCACACCATATGAAACCATATAGAAAACACAACCACCCCAACACCACCACAAAGAAAACACGGCAGAAGCATCACTTTCACTTGCTCTGGAGGATCCTGTCTCTCACCCACTTGTTTCGACTCATTTGTTCTCCTACATATGTTTGTATTCTGTTTTTTGCTTGCCTCGTCGTGGCTGCAAACTCCCAAAAATCTATCTCCCCACTTCCACCTGTTGTTTTTTGTTGCCACAGGCTTGCCTGGTATTTACGTTGTGCATCACGATAATGCTTTATGGTGGAGCATTCTGTTTGTGATCTCTATTGGTCTCATCCTGGATTGGTGGTTCCGTTTGTCTCTTTTGCCTCCGTTGGTCTCCCTTATTCCGCAACATTCCGCAACATTGTTTCCTGTTGGGGTTCTCAATGTCAACCTCGGTGTTTGGTGGTGCAAATTCGAAAGTTCGCCATATACAGTAGATTCAGGTATCTCCAAAAGTTGGACGACACAACAGTGCGTCCTGTTGGCCGAAAATGTTGGTGAAACGCATGGAGTTAAGTGTTGAACAAAATCCCTCAACTGCATTAACTGGAGATGGCCCAGATGTCCATGATTCGATTTTGCAGTTCTGAGAGTAGCAAGATGGTCATCATTGAGTTTCCAACGGAGTGTAATGGAAAATCATCAGGATGTTGCAACGGGACACTATGTGCAACAATTCTGGTAGGCCCTCCATACGACGCCTTCCACAATGCTGACAACGGTCAGAGTGGAGGTCTGCTGTCACTGTTTTCTTTCCAGTGTGGGGATCTGGTTGCCTCGTTCGTATCGCAACACCTCTGAAGCAACAGCTAGGATTCGGTGTTATAGAAATCAAACACTATTTATTTGTATCTTCCTTTACAATGCTTTGGTCAGATTTGTCCTTCCAATGATCTCAGCGTTTGATCAGAACTCATTTTTAATACCAGATTTTGGTGAGTCTCTATTGAGCAACGGCCAAGGGTCTGCCAAGTGGACGGGATAAGATGCTTTCATTTAGCTTGGAATTTCTTGCAGGATGAGAATTATTTTGCTTAGATTAGCATGGCGACTAAGATTGAGCAAACAGTGAATACTGGATGACTAAATACTTGGGTTTCAATCCTAGGCCTAAACCCATTTAAACCCTTAATATTCTGCTTGATTTCAATCCCACACCGGGTGGATTCCTGCAATTGCTGGACGTGGATATACTCATAGTGGACGGTACAGTTTATTATTTGCCCCTTGTTGTTGCTGTTGCTGTTGCTGTTGTTGTTCTTGAAGCTCGTGGCTCAGGCCTTCCAGGGGCGAGTTTGCTCTTGCGAACTGAGTTGATTTGGTCACCTAGTTTTGCCATGGCACTTCGGATAGTCGACTTTGATTACTGCCCTGACCTGCCATCTTACCGGAGAGGGAAACAATTGTGCTTGGTTGCTACTCCGGTTTGCTTAGATGATCAGCAGACTTTTCACAGGTTGGCGACAGTGCCGCAAGAGCAGCATTTCACGTACAAGGGATCGTTACCAGCAGACATGGCCTCTTACACGTTGCTGAAAGTGGTAGTGGAGCAAGAAGGCAAGATTCCGGCATTGTGTGAAGGGGACGAAACCATCATGCTGTGCCACCCTCATTGCACTTGAGTATTGTGCTGGGATGGGTGCCTTGGGACAGGGTGCCATAGCAGCGCAGTTTGTTCCAAAGGTGGCAGTGGAACTCAGACCGCAGCTTGCCAGGCTGTATGAGCAAAATAGTGATGCAAATGTGATCGTTGGTGACATTACTGACTTCAAGACGATTCAGCAGGTTCATCAAGCACACCCATTTAGTGCAACATTGGCAGCGGGGGTCTCCTGTCAGCCATACCCGTTGCTTGGAGATGGAGAGTCGGGGCAAGATGAATGGGCAAGCACTCTTCCTGCAACGCTGGCATCAGCCCATTTTTTGAGGGCAGTGGTGGTGATACTGGAATGCGTGGCTCCGGCAAGTGAAGATCCTTATGTTCGATGGCAGTTGTTGCAATTTTGTCAGCGAACTGGATTTCATAGAAGTGAAGTGCTCCTCAATCTGCAAGATGTTTGGCCATGTAAACGCAACAGGTGGTGGTGTGTTCTCACAACTCCAGCTTTGGGAAAGGTGTGGTTGAAGGAATTTCCACAGCTGAAAGACCTTGATTCAGTGCGACATGTGATGCCTTGCATTCGAAAGTGGCCTCGGGAGGAAGAGCAACATCTGAAATTGACTACTACTGCATCAACATGAAGGGTGTAATCCCCTGTGCTCTCCATGCATGGGGATCACAGACAACTCCATGCCCCTGTGGATGTAGGGCAACAGGATTAGCACCATCCAGATTGGCAAGTCGTGGATTGTATGGGGTCCTTGCAGCTGTACCTGACAATGATGCAATGCCTGATGTTGGCAGGTCGTATCGACATCTTCACCCAAGAGAAGCAGCATTGTTGTGTGGGCCGGACCCAGGTCTAAAGATGAATGTCCACATGCATGCGCCTTGCTTCGGGTGCAGTTGGCCAATTAGCCAGTCTGCTGCAATCTTTTTGGATCATGTTGCAAGTCCAGCAGTCTTTGCAAATGGTCAAGTGTGGTCAGATCACTGTTGGACTCACCAAGTCGTTTCATTTATGCAGATCGTGGTGGCTGGCAAGAGCTGGGAAAATTTGGGGGGAACAAGGTGTTCAGTTTTGGGCAACCCCTTCCCTGGAACAAGCGCTCCTGTGGAAGCCAGTTCAAGATGCAACCATCCAGCAATTGGTCACTCCTGACCGCAGTATTGAGCAGTGTCTGGAGCAAGCAGATTGCATCATTGCAGAGTTGGCGGTTCAAAGTGATGATACAGGAGTCGCGGAACATGGGTTGACAGTGACTCAGGTTGCCATTCCATCGCAAAGTGAGGATGAATCTGACGATGACACATGTGAACATGCTTCGGCTGATGCAACCACGTGTGCTCCGAATTCCGATTCGGAAGATCAGCATCATGCTGTCCCACCTTTGACGCCTGAAGATGGCATGTGTGTGGTCACGATTCACTGGATAGGAGGGCCCATGTCCATTGTTCGAGTTCCAGCAGGTACATCAATGGTTGATGTGATAGCAGCTGAACAAGCGTTGAGTCAGCAGGAGATTGATGCTCTGTACTTCACTGCACCAAGCTTTCTGCAGATCATGTTGTCAATGCTGATTCTGAGTGGGTTGCTCAGGTTGCTGCTCCAGAGGTCACACCACAACCAATGCAATCGCGGAGTTTTGAGCCTGTGCTGGACCATGACCCTTTTGAGTCGCCATTGACTCAAGTGAAAGGCAGAGGCTTTCCTCAACTGATCTCGCCAAAAGTTTGTGCCAGAGAACAAGTTCACCCAAGGAATCTCATCGGATCATAGAGCCATCATGTTGGTGAACCAGGATCTGATTTGGGGTGATGATGAAAGTTTGTGGCATTTGATGCGAGTTGCCACCGAATGCAATCGTAATTCCGCCAGCTCCGACGTGTCCATTGTCTGGATTGACCCCCTGTTTGTAGTAGGCTGGATTCATAGAGATTGTGCGGATGACATTCGTGAGTGGTTTGATCACATGGATTCGCCCAAGCACTTAGTCACTGCCATCTTGCATGCATGCAGGACTTTGGACACCAGTTCTTGTCAGGGTTCAATCTGATGAAGCTTGAGCCTTGGTTGTCTCATTCCAAATCTCGTCTGAGCAAGATCGAGGGATTGTTCAGCTGTTGGCCAAGAAGCTTCAAGAGGCCTTGCGCTGCAAAACCATTTGTCTCATTTCAAGCATTTGTGAAACTGACATTCAGTGTTGTGGGGCGGCTGCAGTTTTGTATCTCAGGAACATCTGCTCCTTCAGGGAAATCCAGCTGAACCGAGCATTGAAGCAGTCCATGATAGGTGTAGACCAAGTCTTGCAGAACCCGTGATGTGGGGAGCAGGCATGATGACAATAAGAAAGCGGTTGAAGCATTGACAGGAGTGCGAAAGACCATGGAGTGCCGTCTGATTGTCTGCAAAGCAGGGCCCAGCTGGGGGTCACAGCAATTGGTGCAACGGCAGTCATTCACGCGTGTTCCAGTAAGGCACCATGGAGAAATCTCAAGGCGTTGGGTACGAATGCAGCAGCAAATTGAGAAAAGAGCAGGGCATGAGGCAGTGGGGAAACCTTAAAAAAAGAACAAGGGCAGCAAACCAGCTAAGCAAGAAGAAAGTCCTGTGTTAGACCCAGCCAAGTTGGGGCGGGGGGTCGCTTCGGGCGTAAATTTTGGATCGCTTCAGGCGTAAATTTTGGATCGCTTCGGGCGTAAATATGGGGTCGCTCCGGGCGTAAACTGTTGAGTAGTATACTGGCGTAGTACTTTGTAGTACTGGAGTAGTATGGAGTAGTACTTTGTAGTAGAGTAGTACTAGCGTGGTACTTTGTAGTACTGAGAAGTACTGGAGTAGTACTTTGTGGTACAGAGTAGTACTGGAGTGGTACTGTGTAGCACGGAGTAGTACTTTGTAGTGTTTTCTGAGAATCACACACCATAGTTTCGAAAGGTTTGTGTACCGCTTCGAGACTGGATTTTGATGTGGATTCTGACGCCACTTTTATGCGGCCAGTATCACTTCTTGAAATTTATGTGATGTTCCGGGTCTCGTTACCCGGCCGGTTTCCCTGTTGTCTGACGGGCATCACCCTTCGTTGTTATCACACATGTGAGTAGGTTGGTTTGGTAGGGTCCACATGTGATGTGAAAAGGTTGTTCTTGCTGCCACTGGATACTTGGCCAAAATGCCACATTTTGGCTCAAGTCCCAGTGGCAGCCTTAAAAGTTTTTTCCACCATGCCGGCCCTTCAACCAATGGACTGGCCTGCGTGGAAACGTGCTGCTGGTGACTTTTTGCGCCGTCATCCTCAAGTTCAGGTCCGGGAGCTGACTGAGACGATCAGCTCCTGTGATTTCTCGCCCTGCCCCAAGGTGATGCCATCACGAGTCAGGACTATGCTGGTTACTGGGACTGGCCCAGTGGACGCTCCTCAGACTGTTGTTGCAGTGGTTGCCGCACCTTGCAAGGAGGAGGCCCTTTGACAGGCTCGCATCAACCAATTGTTCCAGGTTGCCTTGGAGGACATCATCGACTTGGCTTCGGTTGGGGCCTCTTGGGACATGTTGCAGGACCCTATGAGGATGCAGAGCTTCAAGGAGACCACTATGGGAGCGGCATCCAGGTTGTCTGTGAACGGACTGGGTGTCCTCCTCAATGCTTGGAAGCCGTTGGAAGAAGTTCTGCCACAGCCTGCACTATAACTACCAGATGCCCACGCCTGTGCAGACAGCTGAGTTTCTCAGAGATGTGGCCCGTGGTGGACCGACAGCTGCATCAGGGATGCATGCTTGTCTCAAATGGTTTGCAGTGAACCTTGGAGCCGGTTTCCAGATGGACCCTGAGCATCGGGGATTGATTACAATCAGTTCCCTCTTCAATNTAAATACCTTCCCTGAGCATCAGGGATTGATTACAATCAGTTCCCTCTTCAATCCAATTTTTTCACCTTTTTTTGCGATTTTTTTCTGAATTGATCATGGGGATTGATTATTTTTTATCTTGAATTGATCATGGAATTGATTGTGGAATTGATTTTTTGGTATTGATTATGTTGGGTTTTTTGTTGATTTTTTGGGTTCACATCTGCAGCCACTTGAGCTACTCAAAAAAAGTCAAAGACCTTACAAATTGCCCACAAAGTCAGATTCATACAATTTACAGCCAATCAGTTAAGTGTCTCATATGTATATATATATTGTATATAAACATGCATGTCTTCTGAAAGAGTAAACAAATTCATCGCCTGGCCTTTGAAAAAACCTTGAAATCTTTGTGAAAAGGTTTCCACAAATCTTTGTGAAAAGGTTTCCACAAATCTTTGTGAAAAGGTTTCCACAAATCTTTGTGAAAAGGTTTCCACAAATCTTTCTGAAAAGGTTTCCACAAATCTTTCTGAAAAGGTTTCCACAAATCTTTGTGAAAAGGTTTCCACAAATCTTTGTGAAAAGGTTTCCACAAATCTTTGTGAAAAGGTTTCCATAAATCTTTGTGAAAAGGTTTCCATAATTCTTTGTGAAAGGTTCTTTGCACAAAGGTTTTCTCTAAATCTTTGTGGAAAAGGTTTTTCACAAATCTGTACAACAATCTTTGTGAAAAGGTTTTGTGCTTTGGCAAAAGCCAGCCTTTGGCAAAGTGCAAGAAAACATGTCAGGTAAAGGTCAAGGCAATAAAGGTGGTGCTAGACACTTCATCAAGCCATACATTGACCCTGACATAGTTTTCAGTATTGCGTCAAAGAACCAGGACATTCTTTGTCACATGGGGCCTTATGAAGTTGTTTCCAGGAACAATGCCCCTGACCCAAAAGGAATCCTCCATTGCAGCATGCTTGTGATGGATTTCCTTGATGCTTCTGAAAGTGGAGAGGTTCATCAGAGTTCTTTGAAAAAAGGACTGAACACACTCCTGGTGCAACAGCCAGATGTCAACACCACCAAATACTCAGGAAATGTTTGGATTAACCTTCGGATTGAAAGACTGAACTGCCTGATGTATCATGTGAGGAGGTTGGCTCAGGGAACAAAATTGCACCAAGCAGCTGCTAAACTCACAAAGAATGAATTTAAACAGCTGCAGGAAATTCTGCAGGTGGTGAAGCAAAGGGAGGCTGCAGATGCTGCAGAGGTTGAAAAGGGAGCACTTCCCTTGATGGACATTGCAGAGAAGAAAAGATCTTTGAAAAAAGGTAACTCAGACACTTCTCATGTGTCCATGGATGCATCAGGTTTTCCCGCATGTTTGCCAGCCCCAGCAGCTCATCTAAGCCTTTGAAAAAAGCTTCTAGCCCTTTGGGAAAAGGTGAAGATCCTTTGAAAAAACCTTTGAAAAAAGGAAAAAACCTTTCCCAACAAGCCTTTGAAAAAACCACTAACCTCTCCCAAAAAGCCTTTGAAAAAAGGAAAAACATCTCCCAACAAGTCTTTGAAAAAAGGAAACACCTCTCCCAACAAGTCTTTGAAAAAAGAAACAACCTCTCCCAAAAAGCCTTTGGGAAAAGGCCTTGCCAGAAACAGCAGAATGAGGAGAGAGTCCTTGCAGAAAGCAGGTGGATCTTTGGAAAAAGGTCCAAAAGAAAGTTTGACTAGTGCCTTAGGGTACAAGTCAGGCTCAGGCCTGAAAAGGCCTGCAGGTCAAGCTTTGAAAAAAGCTACAAAGTCTTTGAAAAAAGAACCTGCTGGAGCCATGACCAAATGGTTCAAAATCAAAAAAACTGTGGCAAACAAGCCCAAGCCAAGGGCTTATTTGACAGGCTCCTTGGAGGAGGGTGGCAAATTCCATTTGATTGTCGAAGTGACACATCAAAGGTCACCCCATTACCTCAAGGTGATTGACACCATCCAGGAGAAACTAGAGGTGGAGCACATCACCAAGGAGGCTGCCTTGGCCTTGAGGGAAAGTCTGTGTTCCAACTGACTCTTCTTCAAACAGCTTTGAAAAAAGGGATTCAAGGTTTTGAAAAAATGTGCTGCCACCCTGCCAAAGACCCTTTGTAGAAAGGGCTATAGGTACACCTTTGGAAAAAGGCCATAGTCTTCCACACTGGTTTTGCACCTTTGAAAAAAGGTGATTGCCTGACAAAATGCATCTCTTTGTAAAAAGGGATTAGAACCTTTGGCAAAAGTATAGGTGTTTTTTGTTTAATTGTTTCTTCTGTACAAAGTGTTAATCTTTGGAAAAAGATGATTGTGTCACCAGTTCTTGCATGGTTACCCTTTGAAAAATCAGGGGCGCTGTGTGCATGTATAGAAATCTTTTTTTGTTCAGAGATCATGTTTCACAGCATGAATTTTTCAAGTATAGTTAAAAAAATAGGTGGGCACCCAGTTGTTAGGTCGCTCAGTTGGTATAGTTAACTTCTGGCTGGTTCTTCTGTTGGAAACTAGAGTTGTTGTCAGTGTGCATGTTGTCCGCAGCTTTTCAAGCTTGACCAGTAGAGCTACAACACCACAGCAACTCAAGCAACAACAACAGCAGCAGCAGCAACAACAACAACAACACAGTTCACAAACACCATCAGAACAAACAGCAACAAGAGAAGCACAAACACATCACAACAGCAACACTTTAGCTCTTTGTAGTTTTAGCTTGTAGTTTGTCGCCAAAACTTGCAACCTTTGATAAAAGGTTGCACTTGATCCTTTGTTAAAAGGAAAACCTTTGTAAAAAGGTTCTTCTCCTTGGAGCCTTTGTAAAAAGGCTCTTCCCTTCATCCTCCCATTGTTGCCATGCCAAACAACAGAGGGGGATGGGTTTGGCTCAACAGCCAAGGCAGAGAGGAGGGGGGAGGCACTACCTCCAAGGCCAGACAGGCCAGGAAGCTAGCTGCCAAGGAGAAGGAAAGGTGGGAGGCTGGTGAACCCACTGCCTTTGAAAAAAGGCAAAAACAAGCCAAGCAAGAGGCTGCCAAAACCAGGGCTCAGAGGAGGGTGAAAAGCACCCCTCCTCCAGGCGTGTCCGCCAGGGAGCACCAAAAGGTGACCCAGGCCAAGGACACCACCTGGATGCCAGCAGGCAAGTCAAAGTGCAAAGCCTTTGACAAAAGGTAACAACAAGTTCCAACCTTTGACAAAAAGGTGGTGACAAGATGGAGATTCCTCTTTCTCTGACTCTGAAGAGGAGGTTTGTGTGGAGGAGACATCTTCTGAGGAGTCCTCTGTGGAGAAAGTCTCCTCCACAAAAAATGAGGCCAGGTTGGCAGAGCTGAAGAAGCAGCTCATGGATGCACCTGGCAACTCATGGGCAGAAGCTTTGAAAAAAGCTGGCCTAAAAGCTGGCACTCCCGGCACTCCTGCCTGTTTGCCCAAGGAGAGCTTGAAGCCTTTGACAAAAGGCAATCCAGGAAGCAGATCCTCCAGTTCAAAGCCTTTGAAAAAAGGCCCACCCCTCCTTTGCAAAAAGGTTGCAATTGATTGGAAGGTGAAGGGGCACCTGATGTCCTTGGATATCTTTCCAAGGTTGTCAGGTGCCTACTTCACCACCAAGAAGACAGGCCCTGGGGGAAAGGCCTTCCTTTGCAAAAAGGAAGGCTTTGAAGCACTCTTTGATGATGATCCAGACATCATGAAAGAGTGCTGGTTTGAAGGCGTCTGGCCCTTCCCTGTCCAAACTTGGCACTCCCACACTCCTTTGGAAAAAGGATCAGGCAAGTGGGTACAGCCAAGCCAGACATTGGAAGATGCAATCAAACTCTTCTTAGAGGGTTGCAAATTCCATGGTTGGGATGATCTTTGAAAAAAGGTATGCAGCCAGATGACCATTGAAAAATGGTAAGCACCTGACCTTTGACAAAAGGTTTGCTTTGCAGCAGGTTTTTTTCCTCCAGAGGCATTTTTTGGGAGCAGCTTGAGAAATTGTGAAGAGAAAAAATGAAATGACATACAGTTCAATTGTTTTTTTGATGGAAATGACATATACCAAATCAACCATTGATTGAAAAATATTTTTTTTGCAAATCAAAAATCTCAAGCTGACCACAAAGCAATAGTTTCACCACACACCCTTTGAGAAAAGGGCAATAGAGACATTTGACAAAATGTAGCAAGACAGAAGGTTTCACTGCCACTCATTTGTACAGCTTGAGTGGCCCAAGGCAGTTTCACTTTTTGGTGGCCTTTGACCAAAGGCATTCCAAAGTCTTTGAAAAAAGGCAGGCCGTGCATGACACACCATGTACAGATTTGATTTGAATGAGGAGGTGTGGGAAAACAATTTGAATGTTTGAGGCTGGGTGGGTGGAGAACTGGGAAGGTGAAGGTGACCAATATGATCCACTTACTTCATTTTTTTGTGATTCTTGTTTGACTTGGTGTTTTGGTAGTTTCAGGGGGTTGATCCCTTTTGAACAATCCTTTGAAAAAAGGAAAATACAAACCTCCAGAAATAATTTTGTAGAATCTCAGGGTTGGGAATTCCTGTGGAAACATTTTTCATGCATGAAATTTTGCAATTTGAATTATTTTCCACCAAAAAAATACCAAAATAAAAAACCCAAAATCTGATGAAATCTGATGAAATTTGATGAAAACATGAATTTTCATCAGATTTCATCAGATTTT
>DF244462.1:29900-48528 GCA_000507305.1 Breviolum minutum Mf 1.05b.01 | reverse complement strand
TTGAACAAGCTTCCAAAGATGACCTTGGCTGAGAAAATGGAGGTGGCAGCTGAGGAAGCAGAAGGGGATGAGGACCAAGCAGCAGAGAATTTGAAAAAATCCTTGACACCTGCTGAAAAGCAGTCTGTGTGGTCCAAGCATCAGACCCACTTGAAGCACAACCCCAAAGAAGCAAAGGCTTTGAAAAAAGCCAGCAAAAATGAAAAGAGGGTTGCTGCTGCAAAGTGGTTGATGCAGAAAGATGGCAAGAAGTATCTGACCACTGCAGCCAAGGTTGCTGCCAGCCAGGCTTTGAAAAAAGCTGAAGAGTGGCAGTCAGAGAAAGCCATCTTGAAGAGATGGTCCCCACAAGAGCTCCAGGCTCACCTGGCTTCAGGTCGGGTGGTCTGGAGAGAGGACCCATACACTCCAGGTGTCTTTGAATGAAGAGGTCCAAGAAGTGGGAGACTGGGGTGGACCATGAGCCTGAGGCAGAAGCCCTGGACCAATTTGCACATCTCTATGACAATGAAGCATTGTCTATGGGAGCTGGTGAAATTGGATCCTACAAGGGCAAACGCCAATCCCTTGGAAAAGGGAAGAATCGCCTTGCAAAAGGAGGTGGCAAAGCCAAGGGCAAAAGACACCCACACCTGCTGGCCATTGAAGATGGTGCAGTGGAAGATGGTGATCAGGATGAGGAGGGGGAAGAAGAAGAAGAAGATGAGGAGGCAAAGGTCAAAGAGGCTTTGAAAAAAGTCAGAAAGGCCAGGGACATGATCACCACCACCCAAAGCAATTTGGAGGAGGCTTTGAAAAAAGCCAAGTCGCAGCTGAGCACAAAGGGCAAAGGTAATGCTCTCCAGCTGCAGTTGAAACTGGAGAGGCAGTTGAAAGCCTTGAAAGAAGTGCTCCTTAAGAAAGGGAACACTAGCAATGGTTTGAAAAAACTGTTGGAAGAAGCTGCGACTGTGGTCAAGTCTGCCAAAGATGAAGTGAAGGAACTTCAGCTGCTTGCTAACAGGGCCACCAGTGTGTCTGGCAGGAGCAACAGCAGCAGAGGCAACAGGAAGTGAAGACCTTTGAAAAAAGGAACATTGCAGGCCTTTTGGGAAAAGGGCAAAAGCAACTGCTGAACTTTGTGAAAAGGACAGGGAAGTCTTTGAAAGGAGGCAGGCCCTTTGAGAAAAGGGCCAAAAGCAACAGCTGGACTTTGTGAAAAGGACAGGGAAGTCTTTGAAAGAAGGCAGGCCCTTTGAGAAAAGGGCAGAAGCAACAGCTGGACTTTGTGAAAAGGACAGGGAAGTCTTTGAAAAAAGTCACCAAAGGCATGACCTTTAGGTCAAAACCTGTACAGTAGATTCTAGTGCCCAAAAAGGGCATTGGCAGTTTCACACAGCTGCATGCATCAGACTAGCATGTATCCAGGAGAAAGCAAAAAGCGCGGTGGAAGGCTTGGGCTAAGAAGCAAAGTAAGAAAAGGTTTTTGAATTGTTGAAGGAAGAGTTCTAGGTTTTGCGTCAAGCAGTTTGTGTGTTGCAGTTGAGGTCGACTATGCATACCACTAGCAGTTTTGGCTTAAAGAAGTTCCAGGTTGTAAAAATATTTCTTCAGGCTTTGTGAAAAGTTGTTTATTCTTTGTTCTTTGGAAAAAGGACTTTCATTCTTTGTGAAAAGGATTTTGATCCTTTGAAAAAAGGTTCCTGTGGATAAATCTCCTGTCAACAGCTTTGAAAAAAGGTAGCTAAAACCATTGAAAAATGGCTAAAAGGCTGAGAGGATGGCAGCTAGAAAAGGAGACAGGTTTTGTAAAAGACCATAAGTCTTTGAAAAAAGACAGTCCCTTGCCACAGTCCCAGCTGGCATCAAAGCTTTTGGCTTTGTGGTCCCATGGACTGATCTCAGCAAGCTTGTTGCAGGAGATTGCACACCTTGCCTTGCAGGATGGTGCACATCATCCTGAGTTGCAAGCTCTAGCCTCCACTGGCAATTATGGGCAATGCAAAGGCAATATCCACAGGGATCTCATGGCAAAGTTCTGTCAAAACATAGAGGTAGCAGAGCCTTCCTATGTATCAGTTCCTTGCTTAGATCCCAAAACAAACAAGGTCTCACAGGGGCATGCTGCAATCTTTTTGCCACACCTGACCTTCTGGAAGTTAGGTGTGGCAAAACCAGATTTTTTCCAGCACCTCTTTAGCCTTGAAAAAGGCTGCCTAGACAACTTTTGGAAAAAGGTAGAAGACCTTGAAGGCCCAAAACTTTCTGGCAGTCCTTTGACAAAAGGATCCTTTGAAAAAAGGAGTTGGAAAGAGAAAACAATCCCTATCTGAACCAGCTACCATCATTGGAGAGTCACTCTCTTCTCTGTATGTGGCCAAAGTCCTGCCAAGTTCCAGAGACCTTCCAGCCCATCTGGGTTTGGTTGAAGTGGAGCTTTGAAGCCCTTGCAAAAGGGTACCACCCCACAGCTGATCCTTGGGGTGAACCTTTGAAAAAAGGTGTCATGGAGGACATGCAAGGGCAGCCCCTCCACCCAAAGCACTACAGGTGCTTTGTGTGGTCCATCCTTGGAGATCAAGAGTTTTTTTCTAATACATTAGATCTCCCACACTGGGCCAGCCACTTTCCATGCCATCAATGCGATTGTCAAAATTTTGATGATGCTGATGATGGAAAGCATGTGAAAGAGATCAGAGTGGACCACCAAAAGTTCATTCTGGTCAGCCACAAAGAAGCTTTGAAAAAAGTTCAGGATGCCTTGGAAAAAGCTGGCAAAACTTTGAAAAAAGGTGCTTTGGAAAAAGCAGAAGGGCCTTTGAAAAAAGGTGCTTTGGAAAAAGCAGAAAAGCCTTTGAAAAAAGGTATTCACCCAATCTTCACTTTGCCAGGAGTCAGCACCCAAATGGTGAAGGGAGACTGCCTTCATATCCTCTTCAGCCATGGTGTGCTCAGCCACTTTCTGGGCAGTGTCTTGCACACCATGGTCTACTATGAGGGGCCTGGCAAAAGATGTGCTGTGCCACCAGGTGATAGATTGGGAAAGATTTTCACCCATGTTCAGAAACACTATTCAGAGCAAGGGTGTCAATCTAGGATGACAAATCTTAAGCTCAGCATGATTTGTGATCCACAAAAGCCCAATGCCACATGGGCTTCTTTGGATTCAAAAGCATCTGAGTGCAAGCATTTGTCTTTTGCATTGCTGCCAGTGGTCAGGGAAGCCTTTGAAAAAAGTGCAAAGCCACATGAAAAGCAAATTGTGGAGGCCCTGGAAACAATCACTGAGCTGATCACCCTTTGGGACAATGCNTTCTGGCAGTCCTTTGACAAAAGGATCCTTTGAAAAAAGGAGTTGGAAAGAGAAAACAATCCCTATCTGAACCAGCTACCATCATTGGAGAGTCACTCTCTTCTCTGTATGTGGCCAAAGTCCTGCCAAGTTCCAGAGACCTTCCAGCCCATCTGGGTTTGGTTGAAGTGGAGCTTTGAAGCCCTTGCAAAAGGGTACCACCCCACAGCTGATCCTTGGGGTGAACCTTTGAAAAAAGGTGTCATGGAGGACATGCAAGGGCAGCCCCTCCACCCAAAGCACTACAGGTGCTTTGTGTGGTCCATCCTTGGAGATCAAGAGTTTTTTTCTAATACATTAGATCTCCCACACTGGGCCAGCCATTTTCCATGCCATCAATGCGATTGTCAAAATTTTGATGATGCTGATGATGGAAAGCATGTGAAAGAGATCAGAGTGGACCACCAAAAGTTCATTCTGGTCAGCCACAAAGAAGCTTTGAAAAAAGTTCAGGATGCTTTGGAAAAAGCTGGCAAAACTTTGAAAAAAGGTGCTTTGGAAAAAGCAGAAGGGCCTTTGAAAAAAGGTGCTTTGGAAAAAGCAGAAAAGCCTTTGAAAAAAGGTATTCACCCAATCTTCACTTTGCCAGGAGTCAGCACCCAAATGGTGAAGGGAGACTGCCTTCATATCCTCTTCAGCCATGGTGTGCTCAGCCACTTTCTGGGCAGTGTCTTGCACACCATGGTCTACTATGAGGGGCCTGGCAAAAGATGTGCTGTGGCACGAGGTGATAGATTGGGAAAGATTTTCACCCATGTTCAGCAACACTATTCAGAGCAAGGGTGTCAATCTAGGATGACAAATCTTAAGCTCAGCATGATTTGTGACCCAAAAAAGCCCAATGCCACATGGGCTTCTTTGGATTCAAAAGCATCTGAGTGCAAGCATTTGTCTTTTGCATTGCTGCCAGTGGTCAGGGAAGCCTTTGAAAAAAGCGCAAAGCCACATGAAAAGCAAATTGTGGAGGCCCTGGAAACAATCACTGAGCTGATCACCCTTTGGGACAATGCTGACACCACTTTGACCAGTGATGAATTTAATTATTCCACTCTACTGGGAGAAAGGTTCTTCATGATCTACCATGATTTGAACCAGTGGGCAGCAGATGAAGGAAGATCTGCATTTCATGTGGTCCACAAATTCCACACTTTTCTTCACACCATCCAGCAGGCAAAGTACCTCAATCCAAAGTTGAACACATGTTGGAGAGGTGAAGACTATGTAGGACACTTGAGCAAGTTAGCTCATAGTGTATCCTTTGGAGTCAAAAGCACCAGGATCACACAGAAGGTTGCCCTGAAATACAGAATCCTGATGCATCTACTGCTGACCAGGAAAGATTTCATCCTACACACAGAAGGTGTGTTTGATGCATAGCCTTTGTCAAAAGGTATCAGGGCATTCGCTGAAAAGCAAGACCTTTGAGAAAAGGTTAAGTGATCCTGAGAAAAGCCTGCTGGTCCTTTGCCAAAAGGCCCTTTGGGAAAAGGTAAATGGTGTGAAGAAAAAAATGCAGATCTTCTGAAAGTCNCTGGTGGATAGTCGATCCCTCTGCCTGGAGTTTTGTTGCAAGCAAGGAAAAGCACGCAGGAAAGGAAGCAGACCACCTTACAACTGGGGAATGCCCCTTTTGCAGTTTCAGGGCATCAGCGTGTTGGCATTGCTGAAGGACTTCTACAAGCATGAGGCCCAGAGCGACTCCACCTTCCTCATACCAGCTTTGAAGGTAGAGCCGTGTGACCTCTGGGAGATCACCGAGGCCACTACGTTTGTTGCCAACAAACCCATGACCCGAGCTCGATTTTTGGAGCTCTTCCGTGGCAGCTTGGTGACTATGGGAGTGGAGTTTCGAGCCGCCCAATCGGCCACCTACAACCGGCTTCGCAGGTTTCTCCCGACGATTGCAAATGTTTTGGGGCTGGATGTCCCAGACCTTCAGGCCATTGGCAATTGGGTTGAGGTGGCACAGGCTGGTCTTCAAGATCCTCAGACCAGGAAGGCGAGGGCGAGCATTCCAATGGGAGTCCTATATACTCGGCAGAGAAGGTCCTCCGATCAGTGCAGGTGAAAGAACGCTGCGTGGATCGGTTGCTTCATCTTTGGAAGTTGAAGCAGCCTGCACTTGCCCTGACTGAGGAGGGCTTGTTGCCCCGTGATTCTTGGATGTGGGAAGAAGTCATGATGGCCCACACTACGACCCCTCCTACTGCTGGGGGCTTGGAAGATGCGGTGTTCGAGGAGACGCCGTGGAAAATGAGACCATCTTGCCGGCGGAGAACGCCGAGTTGGAACCCATGGAGGAGGACATCCCTGACGATGATGAGTCGGCGAAGGAGTCTGACAACTCCTCGTCTCATACGTCGTCATCAGCCTCTCACCTCACTGTTGATGGGATCTTGGCTGACCCTACTGCTGTGGGAGGAGTGTGAGGGTGTTTCTGTTCCTTGGTGCTGTGATCGGCCGTTTGCCCAAAACCCGAAGGCCAGGGGGGCTGGCTCTGTGTTTGCGTCACAAGGGGCATTTTGCCAGCGATGCCTCTCCCGTATGCCTCGTAGGCTTTACCACAACGGTTGGATCATATGATGGAGCCCCAGCTCGGTGCAGTGCTGGACGTGGAGTATGAAAAAGTTTGGCTTTTGTCTCATGGTTTGGTTTTTGTCTCTTGGTTTTCCATGTTGTTCCAGTCTAGGGTTCAGGTAGGTTAGACTTGCTCGCTGCCTCCTCACCCTTCCTGAGATGTTTTTGTAGGGTTTTTCACCCTATTACACCTTGATGTTCCCTCCTTGTTCTCAGGGTTCTGTGATACATCAGGTGTTTAACATTTGTTTGTGGCAATTTTATCTCGAGACTTTTCTTTCTCCTGCAGGGCTGCTGTCCTTTTTGGGACCATGTCCAGGATTGACACCCTGCAGGATGATCGGGGCCTTCTCACCTGTTTTCAAGGTGCTATGGTAAAAGAGGAGTGGCAGCAGGCCTACCAGACGGCTCACTCTGTCACAACGTTGGATGATTTCATCTAAATAGTCCAGATTCTTGGGAGTCATCCCTCACATCTTTCGTGGAGGCAGTCCCTTCTCTGAAGGGCAATCGAATCGCCTGTGCTCGGTTCAAATCTTCATTTGAGGCGGGGCGGCTTGCACTGCGGCAGGCAGCCACTCCTGCCACGAAGAGTGAGGATGTGGACGAAGTGCTTCCTGATGGGACCATGCAACAACTGAACACTGAGTGGACGAAGCGCTATCACTTGGCCTTTGAAGCGACGTTGGGGCCCAGTGAACAGCTTCGCAGCCGTGTGTATCGTGAGTGGCGCAAATGCAATATGTCGGTCCTGGATGTGAAGAAGATCCGCTCGGTGCTCTCTATGGCCATCGTCTGTGCAACTCCCCGGGAATTTGGTGCTGGGTTTCGAGAAAGAAGTGGTGGCTACTACCCGCACAGTCACGGAGTAATACTGGGCTCTTCGCATCCTTGCACATGCCTGGGGTTGGGTTGGAAACTATAATGTGACCTATGAGGGCCACCTATGCCGACAAGGCCCTCCGTGACACCATGGATTACGGGAAGGGCTCCCTGATTTGGCTTCAGAGAAACGATGTCTTAACAAGAGGGAAGATGGCCACCCTGGTGCGACGTGGCACTCCCGCTGGCATTGCATTGGGCGAAGCAGTTCGTGAGACCCATTTGGAATGGCGCTCACCAGCCATTCAGCCAGCCATGGAAAGTCCACACACTCCACCTACGAAGCGTTCCGTCGAAGATCCTCCGGAAGTAGAACCCAAAAAGGAGACAGCTCAAGGGTGATGGTCACAAGACAGTCTCTCAGGTCAAGGGGGGCCAGAAGATCTGTAAACCATATAACGACGGCCGTGGTTGTTCCAATGCCAAATGCCCCAACCTTCACGCATGTGATGTCAGGATGGAAAGTGGGGCTGCCTGTTTGAGTCGACGTCACAATCGGCTCAACCATGAGTAGGGACGCTCCCCCGTTCATCGGGGGTCCCAGGTCAGAGTTTTCCAACATACGATCCAAGTGTTCCGGAGAGAGGGGTGTGGGACACTGGGTGTCCAACCCCTTCTCTTGTTGGTGGTGGTCCATCTCCCAGGATTCGACTTGCTGGAAGCTCAGATGTCTCCCCAGAGGTGGTGCTTTCCGACGTGGAGGGGCCGTGGTGATTTGTGCCAAGTGACTTGGGCTCCTGTGCTTCGAGGCACGTGGCTTGTCCTGGACTTGTTGGCGTTAGTGGCCTTTTGCATCGCACTACTCCAGCTTGGCATGCATTTCTATGGTCTGGCAGCTGAGTGTGACGAACAAGCACGTCGAGTCGTAGCACCAACATGCCCTCTTTGGTCCATTGTGATCGGGTTGAGGCCATCCAGGCCACTGACTTGGTCCCTATCCTACGTCGTCGTCGTTTCCGAGGCATTCTGATGGGGGGTGGGTCCCCCTTGCCAAGGGAACTCATCCCTAAACCGTCAAAGGCGGGGTTTGGACGATGAAAGGAGTTGCCAACCTGTGCTGGAGAACGTGCAATCGATGCCGAGTGATGTATGTGCGTTCACTCGCGAGTTCTACCACCCCACTGACCGTGTTCGTGACGTTCCCCCTGAAGTGGCTAAGAGGTTTTATGAGGATAACCGACGGTTTCCTCCAGGTTCATATACAGATGCATCTTTGGTATGGAAGGAAACTCCTGGAGAACCCTCACCCCAGAGGAACGCAGCCAAATGATGGGGTACCCTCCTGAATCGTTCACATCGGTCTCAGGTGCCGCTGCTGCTCGAGTACAGGCCACAAACTCATTGATTGGCAATGGCTTTCACCTATTTTCTGTTATGGCACTGCTTTGCTTTTTGCCCTCGCTCCCAGATCCTTTGACCAGTGATGATGAGATGTCATTGCACTCTCGGCTGGTCGGCACTGTTTGGGAGCCTGGCAGACTTCGAAACTTCCCAGGTATCTTGGGCCCCGAGGACGTAGTGGCCGAGATGCGGTCGATGTTCCCCGATTGTGTTTGGGAGCTGACCTCTCAGCGCCTCTCTGCCTGTCAGCTCTGTGAGTTGCAGGCCTACTATGCTTGGTGTAAGTTGCGTGGTTTGGAGACACACATCCTCCCACCTATGCCTCTTTTGCGGCAGGATCGCACCAAAGTCTTTGCCGGACTCTCCGGACAACGTTACCCGGGCAACAGTTCAAAAGGCTTGGATCATCTCTTGCCGCCAGGTTTGGGGAAGGAGCTTCATCTAGAGGTTTCAGCTCAGCTTCCTTCGCCTTTTCGCCATGTGACTTGGCCAGAGCTGGATGTAATCGACATGGAAGTAGCGAAGTCGCCACAATGGAGGCCCCAAGGTAATGGCGATTGGCAGTAGGTCGGAAACGCTTCGAGGGTTGAGGTGGTGCTCCCAAGAGAGAGCTAAGCTGCAAACCACTGGGAGGAGTCATGGTCCCGGACCATCCCCAAGCTGAGCTCGTCAAAGTAGCTGGAACACATGGAAAGCACCAACCGGCGACTGCTGGCGATCCCCACTGAGGAAAACGGTTGAATGACACCACCGCCGACTCAAGCCCGTAGGCTAAACCCCAAAGCTGGGTGAAGGCCCAGCCTTCCCCAGGAAGAAACACCGCAATGATAGATGCTGCGTGCAACAGGGAGGCCACGGTATGCATCTGGGAGGTCATCGGTGCCAACACGAAGATCGAGCCATTGAAGATCTGGATCATCATGAAGGCCAGAGCAAAGGTGGAAGCCATGCAAGATGTCGGATGCGATGTTGGCCACAAAGTCGATGTTGGTGGTGGATATAGTCTCATGCAAAGAAGTGCAGGCGTTGTGGCAAATTTTCTTTGCGTTGTCAATCACCCTCTTTTTACCATCTGTTTGCTTGATAAGAAAACGCTCCAAAGGGCGCCATCGGCCTGCTCCAAACTGGGAGTCAACCTGTGCCTTGGTCAGGAAAGGGGAGCAAAAACCCTTTTCCTGCTCTTCAACTGTCGTAGCAAAGATGTCCCCGACATGGAGAGGCGGCCGCGATGCCATAATTCGGGAAATAGCCATTGGTCCTTCGGCCAACCAATCATCCACATCCTTGGACTCCTTGGGGCTGACAAACCTAAAAATCCCACTGTGTTCAATCTCTCCGATGATGGGGTAGCCCAACAGAAGCTGTTGAGGTTGGGCCACATCGGGCCAACGAAGAAGAGCTGTAAGGCAGGCAGTAAAAGCAGGCTTCTTGCTATGAGCAACCCGCTTTGCACTCTCGACACGATGAAAACTAAGTGCCTCCTCGATCCAAGGGGGTCAAAGCCCTAGCCAAGGTGCGCAGGATATGGCGCAGTTTCGCCGTCTTGGAGGGGAGGTGCACTCGCCACACCACGAGGCTATGGATAACAAAGGCCATGGTCCAGCCTAAGTTCTCTACGTCCTTGAAAGTTCAGGCGAAGCTCCAACGCGCTTTGGAGACGCGGACTTTAGACAGTGACGAGGCTGGCAAGTTACGAGGGGATATCAATTGGATGTTCTCCATGTGCGCCGGTCACCTTGGACGGTTTGCGGGCCCTGTGTTGCAGCTCCATCAGAGTGGCGATGCCTTTACGTTATCTGAGTCTTCTGTTCGCACGCTCCAGCTGCTCCTATGGGCAGTCACTCATTGCTCTCCACGAGTGGTGCCCCTTGTCCCTGATGGTCGTCACTTGACCAGGATATACTCTGATGCGTCCTTTGAGGAGGGCGAATTGCGGCTTGGATGGATTATATTTCCTCCATCTCGCCAGCCGGAGGGTGGTACCTGCGTTGTGCCCCCTTCGGTTTTGAGCAGTTGGAAGCCAGCGCACTCAGCAGATTTTCCCACATCAGAGTTTGGCCGGACTAGTTGTACCACTGCTTCATCGTCATCTTTTTGAGCAGGCTGAATGCTTATGGTTCATTGACAATGAGGCTGCGGTTGCCGCCCTGATTCGTGGCTCCACGCGTGAGTTTGACGTACACCCGCTAGTGCAGGCGGCCCAATTTGTTTTCCATCTTAGTTCTGCAAGAGTTTGGTTCGAATGGGTCGATACTAACTCTAATCCTAGCGATGGTCTTAGCCGCCTGGGCCTTGCGGACGATTGGTCCCAGGCCCAAGGCTGGTTGCTCACAGAGTTTGTTTTTCCGCCGGGTCTTTGCTTAGATGACCTCTTCTCTTCGCTTGAGGCTTTAACCTCTTTAGGGAACAGTGGGTGATATTCTCCGGTTACTGTGGGTGAGCGATAGGTGTCTAGATACCTTTTGATATCTGACCCTTGTTGAATCTTAAGGATGTCTCATCTGTGATGGACACCTTTTGTTACCCATTGTTATTTCATAACTTGGGTGTTCCCTTGAGGTATAGGCCTCCTTGCGATAGTAGTCAGAGTGTCCTGCATACCCTCGTCAAGTTTGGAAAAAGGATGGATGACATAAGGGTTCCCCCTTCCTGGCGGCTCCACCTTTTTCCCCCCTTTTTCTAGCATGGCCATAGACACCTTTTCTTTCAGGTTTTTTACTGTTGCTTCCGACTCCACTTTTTTCAAGAAGATCTGGCAACATTTGGCGAAATGGGCCAATGTTGAATGGACCCCAGGTTCAATTAGTTTGTGGCGCTTGAATATCTTGGATTCACAACCATCTGTCTGGCTTGGTTGGAGATTTGATGATGAGTGCAACACTTATCTCAAGACTTCCTCGGTAATCGACCCGTCCAATCAGCACAAGCTTCAGCCATGCAATGGAATCCTTGATTGGCTCGACTGCCAAAGTGGTGGTGGTTTCTTCATGTGGTTTCCGCTTGGACTCCTTGCCTGCGACCCCAGCTGGCCCGGAGACTTCTGAAACCCGTGCAGTAACTGGTTGGATTTGGGGTTAGAATCCGAAATCTGACCGGTACAAATCCTGCTGGGGAAATCAACGAGCAAACTGCATAAGGGGCTTTTTCCCGTTAGTTCGGACAGTCTTTTTTTAAAGAGATGAACTCGGATGAAATGCACTTTACCCAGTTCGTGCCATGTTTATTGAAATGGATGTCAGCAGTAAACAGTATACAGTATAATTAAAGAAATGATTTGCATTTTCAATAATTTAAATTTAAAGACACATGTATTTAGAGAAAGATGGGTTTAATATGTTAGTAAAGACGGGTTAAAAGATTCATTTGTCAAGTGATGTTACTACTAAATTTTTGTCCTTTCTAGTAGGCAAACCTGAAGATTTAAGACTGAAACGCAATTAGGTGCGAAAAAAGATTCAAACAATACAGAGTACAGTTCCTTTGGCCAAAACGGAAAAGGAAGAAGCCAAAAGACAAATTGCATATCAGTTTGCACTTGCAAAAAAGGATTTTTTTGTAAAGCAAAGCGTCGAGAGTATCATTACAAATTGAGGAGACGACATACTTGATGTAATATTTGATGAAATTGACGAAGACAATGAAGGCACTTTTATTTTCTTGTCAATGCGGAAGCACGTGCCAGCATATGTGATCAACAATATCAGGAAAATACTTTTTCGTTTGTTGTGATTTTCTATCGCTCGTGTTTCATATCTGATACTGATTTATTTATCGAGTTCCAAAAAAAACAGAAAATATTGAAGACCAGCTCTAACGGGAACATGAACGGTTTAACTTTGTTACTTTTGAGACTGTATTCAAATATTTGAATTTGAGTTAGTCTACCAACTGTCTCCATTGTTTTTTACCACTCACCATACCAGCACTGGCATGTTTACACACAAGGAAGCCTTATAGCGTACCATTTCTGCCAGTGTAGTTTACTGGTGAACCCCTAAGTCTCCAATCTTATTGTTTTATGGTATTTACCATTATTAACGGTAGCGATTGTTTTAATGATAGCATATTATTTTCTCATTGATAATAATAGCTATCATTAATTTAATGATAGCTATCATTCAATTATGGCCACCAAAATATCAATATTTTTTGGAAAATATCATTAAAAATATCATTAAAAATATCATTATTTTAATGATAGCTATCATAAAAATTAATGATAGCTATCATAAAAAATAATGATATTTTGAATGATATTGTTAATGTTTTCTTAGATGTTTTTATGATATTTTTGACAATATTCTGTTTGTTGATCTTGTTTGATAAAAGGAAACAGTGGAGAACATGACTGCAAAGTCAGTTCTTTTTGCCTGCAATTCATCTTATGTGAAAGGAAATGGTTTGAATTTGCATGACTTTTCAGTCACTGCATGGATGTTGACTTTTCAGTCACACATGTGAAGGGAAAGGGTTAGAATTTGACTTTTCAGTCACTGCATGGGTGTTGATTTTTCAGTTACTTTTCAATCAGGTATATCATTGTTTCAGCCACTTCAGTTCCAGTCATGTTTTTTCTGCAGCTATCTATTGCTCCAATTTGTTCCAATTTCAATTTGCTCCCATCAATTGGCCATGCAGCAGTATGTATGCTATCGAACTGGTATTCCAGACCACATCATCTCTGTGGATTGGGTAAACTGGAAGTATAAGGATGGAACCAGTCAATGGTGGAGCAAGACCACCTGGTGGTCAGGCTGGATTGACTGGAAACTTAACTCAATTAAGTAGTGCTGTTGCTAAAATGCTTGAAATGCAAACTTCAATTGCAAAAATGTATTTTGATCTTCCCTTTTTTTGTTTGTCGACAGTCCAGGAAAACAATGGAGGAAAAGCTGAATGAGAAAAGACAACACCTTCATCCACCACCAGAGTTTTCTGAAGAAGATAGGAAAGCACATGCTATAGCAATGGTTTTGTACAAAGATTGTGAAAAATAGATTGTGCATGCCAAACCCCAAATGTTTTTTCCAAAATAAGGTCCAAATGTGAAGGTACAGTAGAAGAAGATCCTATTGATGTTGACCTCGTGCCTGCGCAAGAAGAGTTGCCTGCAGAACCTGCAGAACCTGCAGAACCTGCAGAAGCTGCATACTGTACACTAGAAGATGTGGAAACTGTCACTGCGCAGCCAAATAGTACAGAGATTGAAAATTTGATGCAGCAGTACAAACCAGTTGTTGAAAAAAAACAAAAACAAAGGCCTAAGCCATATGGACCATAAGATTCATGCTTGGGGAAAAAAGGGCAAAGCTGCTATAGGGATGCTTGTTTGATTCAAGAGGCATGACTGCAAAGTCAGCCTGATTTGACTGAAAAGTCATGATTTCATATCACATATATGTCTTTTGGTAGTGCTTTTTAGCTCAAACACTGTATCTGAAGCAGCTCTTCTTGAAGTTGTTTCAAGTTCATGGCTTCAAGAATGCCCAGAGTGAGGTTTCAAAGAGATGAGAAGAGCAACTGTCAAAAGAAAAAAAGTGGCAGGGTCAAAGTTGCTGAATATGACACTGCAGCCCTGTACAATTCCTTGGAAAGATACATCAAAAGTGTTGGAGTGAACCAAGCCTTCGATATTCATTCATATAAGTCACTCCTAGTGTCCTTCGCTGCACGCGGAAATTGTTTAGTCAAAATGCATCGATGGGTCACTGCCATTTTGGCAGTGAACCCACAGGGCAGGTTCCTTGTCTCACATTGGTTTGTTTTTGTTTTTCTGTTTTTTGTGATTGTAGTGATCTAGATGCATTCCATTTTTCTTTCTCCAGCTACCCACCAAACATCCCAGGCTCAAAATCGTTGAAACACAAAAGATCCTGCAGGAACTTGCCATCAAATTCCCAGGAATGTGCAAAATAGGAGATGAAAAGATATGGTCACAGGGCATGTTGGAGCGCTTCAACGTTGTCCTGGCTCACTTGAGAAGAGTGCAAGATGGCACTAGATGGATTCCGTGTGTTCGATCCATGGGGGATCCTGAAATCAAAAGTTACAAGAAATGGTGGCCATGATCCCCGAAGATGATTTTCAGAGCCAAAAAAAACCTAAAGCTCGACCTGGAGAAGATGTGGATGGTCAAGAACTACCTGAAGACCCTGATCATGATGGCCAAACTGACAGTTGCCTTTCTTCACGACCTACAAAATACAAGCCACCCTCAGACTCTGGTGACTCAGGTACTGAAGTAGCACTGGTTCCTACCACCAAGGACAAGATCAAGAAGAAATGGAACACTATGAAGAAGCCAGCTGCCTCCAAAATCTCTGGCAAATCAACAGTGAAAAGCACCAAGGTGAAAACCAAACAAGCTGGTGAGAAAGGAAACTTCAAAACTGTGGGGAAAAAGCGCTTCAAGATGACTTTGGCATCACATCAAAGCTACATCCAGTTCCAAGAAGAAGGGCAACAGAAGTGGTCTTTGTGGGTAGCTTGCAGCCAGAGCCAGTGCCTTCAGCATGATGAAGTTATCAAGAAGATCTTCCAAGAAATGCCATCTTCCAAAGAGAAGGCTGTAGAGCTTAGGAATTTTTTGATCTGAGGATGCGCAATAGTTTAGGAGAAGACTCTGAAATTTTGATATCAATGGCAGAACAAGATGGTACAAAAAGTTGTGCTTGCAAACTGGGAGTTTTGACAGATGACTGCAAAGCCAAATGAAAAACAAACACTTGATGACTGCAAAGTCACAAGACAAAACACACACTTGATGACTGCAAAGTCACAAGACAAAACACACACTTGATGACTGCAAAGTCACAAGACAAAACACACACTTGATGACTGCAAAGTCACAAGACAAAACAAATACTTGATAGCTGAAATTTGACCATCAGCAATTGGTCCATTATAGATGTTTTTCCTCTTCAGCTTGCTTTGGAGTTTTTGCTCCTCAGCTTGCTTTCAAGCCATCACAAAAAGAAATGACTTTGCAGTCATTTGTCATATTTATGCACAGATCATTTTGCAGCATTGATCGAACACAAGTTGAATTTCCAAACATCTCTTCAAAACACATCAAAAAATCTTGCCAAATATAATTTCAAAACACATATTTCAAATTCTTATATGCATTTTTGCTTCCACCATCGACCTGTTTCATCGACCTTTGCAGCCATGCATCCCTACAACAATAAGGGCAAGGGGGGCGGTGCCAAAAATCGCGGCAAAACAGGTGGCCAGAACACCAGGCAAAACCGATGCACATTGAGAGAAGTGTGGGCGAGCTCAGGCTCAACTATGGATTTTGCTGATTGGGTTTACAGCATTCAAGACCAGTATGATGTCCTTCAAGACCAGCAGCAAAACCAAGCCCAAAACCAACAATACTACGATGCAACTACAGGTTTGACATGGGTCCCAACAACAATGCAACCAGTATACCATGCACCAGCAACTGTTGCCACAGCACCTGCAGGAACCACACCAACAGTTTACCATCCACAGCCAGTCTTAACTACAACTGCACCACCAACTGCACCAACTGCACCAGTAGTTTTACAGCCACAGCCACTCTTAACTGCAACTGCAACTCCAAACACACCAGCACCACCAACTCCAGCACCAGCGCCACCAACTCCAAACACACCAGCACCCCCACCTCCAAACACACCAGCCCCCCCTCCATCACAAGTTGTGAGCAGTGCACCTGCTGCTGTAAAAGCAAAGCCACCTCAAGCACCAGACCCAACAGCAGCAGCAACAACACCAGCAGCATCACCAGCAAATTCACCAGCAACAGCACCAACATTAGCAAAGGCACTTTCACCTACACCTCCACCCTCACCAGGGCAGGCACCATGGCGCAACACTGGGACAGCACAGATTGCAGCATTGAGAAATGAATTGAAAGAACAGAAAGAGGAGCTCCAAGAAATGACCCAGCAATCAGGGCAAGAAATTGCAGCTTACAACAATGAAGTTGCAGCTTACAACACAGAAAGTCAAGCATTTACAGAAGAACTACAGCAGTTCCACAGTGAACAGAGCCAATGCAACACAGTGCTGCAAGAGTTGAGGCAATTCCAATCAGCTTTTCGCCTAGACCGTGTCGATGGTGCAGCATGGAACCAAATTCAAAACTGGAACAGCTGGGTGGGACATATGAGATCAGAACATAGCCATGAGATCAGGGCTAAATACAAAGCTTGGGTTTCAAAGGGACAACGCGCTGAACAAAATACCAGCCATTACCCATGTTGGCATTGTGGGTTCAGGACTTACTTAAGCAACCAATGTATGAATTGGAAATGCTGTGAGAACCATCTCCTACAGAAAGAACAAGCAAAGCAAAAGGCTGAGATGGATGAGCTGGCAAACAAGCTTTTGGAAGCAGAGGATCAGCTGAAGAAACAGTCTACATCAACACCATCACCTACAGTGGATATTGACAAGCTCAAAGAACAGCTTGCAGAAGCAAAGCAAACCAATGAGAAGCAAGAGACAGAGTTCCAAGAGGTGATGGAAAAGAAAACACACCTGCAGACAGAAGCTACTGAGTACGCGAACCAGATTGTGTTTTATCGCAAGAGTATTTCAGATTTGGAAAAAGAAAAGACAAGAATGACAGAAGCAATTGCAGATCAAAACAAGTTTGTCTCAGAAATGATTGGAAAAGAAAGACAGCATAAGCAAGAACTGCAACAAGCAACATCACAAATCACCACTTTGAAGCAAATTCATATGGACAATTTGAAGATCAGCAGGAAACAAGAGAAAGAAATGACAGAACTGCGACAAGAACTAGAATCCACTCACAACAAGATGGCAGAACTTGGCATTGAAAGAGATGTTCCAGAAGACAAACGGCTGGAAGAAGCAATTGCAATGAGCAAGACTGCAGAGGCAACAGCTGAGAGCAATCAGGCACCAATTCCACCAAAGGCAAGACTCCAGTACCTGTGGCAGCACCTGCAGCAAAGGCATCACCTGAAGCAGTTCATCCTCGACCTGAAGGTGAGCCAATGGATGTAGCTGAGGATCCTGATCCTGATAATATGGATTGAGTTTGTTTGATGTAAAAGTGTTTCTAGAATGTTTATTAAAATTGTTTTTTTGGATCAAATGCAACTTCAAAGTGTTGATACTGTGAACAAATCTTGAGATCATTTCAATTGGCTGTTTTTTGGCTGATGGAATACAAAGGTGATTCCATCAGGGCAGAGTTTGCATGAAAGCGCCGCTATATGAACCATTTTGTGCTATACATATTTGTTCACATTATGAAAGGTAAATACTATTGTACCTTGGTTTTGTTTGCTTCCAGGTTCAACAATACTTCAATCTGAAGTATCTTTTGAAGTAGTGCTGTCTGAAATGACATGTCTACTGATAAGAGCCTGCAAGAGATTGAATTAGTAATTATGTGCTGAGGGATGTGTACTGTCCCCAAATGGCTTGATCGCTCTATACTTGATTGTGATTTGTACTGAAACAGTTTGGGAAAAAATGTGCTGGAAGAGGGAATGGAAACAAGAGGGAGGGCACATGTGATGACTGCAAAGTCACACAGCAATGATGACTGCAAAGTCACACCATACTCCAAAGAAATTTATGTTTTGTCTGCAGCCATTTCCTGGATCAATATACATTTGAGTGTACATTGTTTTCCTGATTGTGATGCCAGTTCAAAAGAAACCTGCCATGAAGAAGCCTGCAGCTGTCATGAAAACTCCAGCCGTGAAAAAGCCAGCAGGAAAGCCTACACCTAAAGCAACTACTGATTCTGATGTGGCCAGGTCTGGTAGCAATAGCCCTTTGCCTCCTATGCCTGATGAGCTGCAACAACTACAGGCTGGTTTGGATAGGTCTGCGCAAAATCCTGAGATTTTGGAAGAAGCATTTCAGGCTTTGGGTGAGCCTGAGCCTGAGGGTACTCCAGAGAATGATCCTGAATTGGATCATCTTGAGCAAGCGACGGAAGGTATTGGATGAAGCTTTACATCCTCCTACTACACCTGCTGCCAAAGCTGCTCCTAAGCCTATTGCTGGCCCTGATTCTGATTCTCCTTGGACTACACAGAGTTCTGATTCTGATTCCTCTCAAACTTTGGAGCTACCTGGAAGGGATGATTTGCCCAAAGGAGCAGATGTTTGCTAAAAGTTTTGGTGAAATTCTGGAAAAAGTTGGTGAAAATCAGCAGGAAAAATAAATTGAAAATCTTACAAATTAAGATTGGTAAGATATTTCTAAGATAAAATCTTACCAATATCTTACAAATGTCTTACAAATGATTGTTTGTAAGATATTTGTAAGATTTTATCTTACAAATGTCTTACACATATCTTACCAATTTTCAAAGGAAGTTTGGATGAGAAACTTCCGAGTTACGAACTTTAAAAAATGCTAAAAACTCAGTAAAGTAACAGTTCAGTAATGTAACAGATCAGTCAAGTAACAGTTCAGTCAAGTAACAGATCAGTCAAGTAACAGTTCAGTAAAGT
>DF244462.1:0-25104 GCA_000507305.1 Breviolum minutum Mf 1.05b.01 | reverse complement strand
TGGCTGACTGAAAAGTCACCTTTTGGTTTTGGGGCCTTGGGGCTTTGCTGGACTGAACAATCCCATTAATGATTGGGTGTGTTTTTGCCCTAATTGCATGCTGCAGCCATTTCTTTTGGCGCAAATCATCCAAACCAAAAATTGTGCGACCCTCTATATGAGACATAAGTCAAAATATACTTACAAATTGTTTGTAAGTGTGTATTTGTACTGATTAAACAATGATGAAACAAATACAACCAACCATACTATAGATAGCTACAGATCTGATTTGTTTGTTCTCGAGAAGCAATGCCACCAGCCATGAAAAGAGCCAAAAAGGACCCAACCATTCTTGCTCAAGAATGGCAAACATGGGGCCCTTTGGCCAATACCCTGCTAACCTTGTGGGGGCAAGGTGAAATTTCAGCACCCACAAAAATTGCACATGCTGCCAAATTGTCTGGCTGCACTAGCCTGGATGTGCAAAGCTTTGCAAGTATAGGGGCTTTTGGTAAACACCGCCAAAACTGCCACAGAGATTTAATCAGAAAAATGCCGCAGTCATTGGTGCCTGAATCACTCCCTGTGACTTGCAATGCCAAGGACAGCAAAGCAACTAGTGTTGATGTGAGGCAAATTCCATTAAAGTTGCCTTGCCTTTGGATGCATCATCTCTGCGCTGAACTTGAGGGAACATTGCTTTTTCAAGGCTTTTTTGGGACTTCGAAATTGGCTGACTTTTGGAGCAAGGTTGATCTGAAGGGTCCAAGATGGAAAGATCATATATTCATGACAAAACCAAATTGGAAGCACAAATGCATTCCTCTTGTGATCCATGGCGATGGGGCAGAGTTTCAAAACAATGACAGTTTGTTTTCCATATCCTTCAAAGGGCTGCTGAACACAACTGATGCTTTCCAAGAGAATTTGTGGATCCCAAGCATTCCAAAAAGGGCTGCTTTTGCTGGAGCTGGAGATGTGGAAAGCACTCACCAAACCATATGGAAGTGGATATCATGGTCTTTGACAGCCTTGTTCCACAACAAATGGCCTGCAAAAAAAAATGTTGGGGTCATGATATTTTGGATTCTTCGGCACTTTTCTGCAAGGTTGGACTCAACATTCTTCCTGATGGATTTTTCTGTGTGCTGATTGGCATCTTAGGCGACATGGAATTTTTCCAGAATGAGCTGGGTCTGAACCATCAAGGCAGTCACACTCCTTGCCACTTGTGTAAATGCAATAGGGATGACATTCCCTGGAATGATTTTTCATCCAAAGCAGCTTGGAGAGCAAAACAGAAAAATGGCGCACAGAAAAGCTTGACACATCCACTCTTTAAAGTTCCTGGAGTCACTGCTCACTCTACATGTTTGGATGTGCTGCATGTGATGGACTTGGGCTTCACCAGTCATTGCTTGGGAAACATCATTTTTGACTTGGTGGTCTACATATTACCTGGAACCAGGCAGCAAAACTTAAAGGAGGTGTGGACTTTCATCCAGAGCAATCAGAGAGAGAGAGTGATCATGGTAAGCAGCTATCGCACTTTACCTTACAGCATTTTTGCAATACCAGCAAGATTTTCAAGACCTACCCACAGATGCACCACTTGAAGGCTGCACTGCAGGATGCTGGTCCCTGTGGTTGACCAACTAGCGCATCATTTTTCCAAGGGAACCATTGCTTGTGAAAAGAAAGAATCCTTGATGCACAACCTGGATATGTGGTACAATTTTGTCTATGAACAGCCTATGGTGCCAAATCCTGCTAGAGCAAAAGAAGCTATTGGTTACATGAACAAAGCTCTCCAGTGCTACCAGTGGTTGGCAGCTGATGCAGTTGATAAAGGAAAATGCATGTGGAGCATGGTGCCCAAACATCACTACTCTGCTGAAATGGCACATCAAGGGTTTTTTTTGAATCCAAGATTTGTTTGGACCTATGGTTCAGAAGACTATGTTGGGAAATTGAGTGAGTNCACATCATTTTTCCAAGGGAACCACTGCTTGTGAAAAGAAAGAATCCTTGATGCACAACCTGGATATGTGGTACAATTTTATATATGAACAGCCTATGGTGCCAAATCCTGCTAGAGCAAAAGAAGCTATTGGTTACATGAACAAAGCTCTCCAGTGCTACCAATGGTTGGCAGCTGACGCAGTTGATAAAGGAAAATGCATGTGGAGCATGGTGCCCAAACACCACTATTCTGCTGAAATGGCACATCAAGGGTTTTTTTTGAATCCAAGATTTGTTTGGACCTATGGTTCAGAAGACTATGTTGGGAAATTGAGTGAGTTAGGAGCTAGCTGTATGCGTGGTGTTTCTTCTTTCCATGTCCCTTTTCTGATGGATGAAAAATATTCCATCTTTCAGAGCATTACATTGGCAGTGAAAGCTTGAATGGTTGAAAAAGGTTTGGAGCACTAGTGGGTTAACCCAAAATGACTGAAAAAGTCATTTTATAGGGCACAGTGACTGCAAAGTCATGTGTTGGGTTGTCAAATTGAAAGAGGGTAAGAGGGTGGATTTGACAATCCTGTGTGCATAACATATATGCATAACATATATATATCCAAACATAATGTTTTTTTCATGATTGCTTCCCAGAAAGGTGCATAATTTGCTATGTAAGGAGATTGATCTTGGAAACAAAAGGTGTTGTGCATGTAATTTTTTCCAATCAATCATACTGCCAATAGTCACATCCAGCGCCAATATTTACTAACAAACCTGTTTTCAACATGGGTTTCCTTTCTGAAATTCCTTTCTGAAAAGGTACATCCTCTTAGTTTTTGGGGTTGATGGGTGCCAAAGCTGCAATCCTCTATCCAGTACAATAGTAGAAGTCAACTGGTTCATCTCTAAATTGTTTTTGTTTGTGAACTTGATGTTCAGCTTTTGGAACCATGTGTTTGTTGAAAATTGTCAAAACTCTTTTGGAAAAGATGAATGATTGATCTACTTTCTTCGTTTTTTTTTGAAGTGGTTTGAAGCTTGTTGAGATATGAAATGATGCTGGGACCCAAACATTTATATATCTCGATCACAAGAAAACATATTTCAAGAAAGACACAATGATACATTTGAAGCTTAACAAGTTGCTATTTTAGGTAAAAAAACAATGCTAAGGGAAAAACAAATTTATAGAAGAATATGTCAATGGAAAAACACTTCCCCAAAAATAATGTTAATATGGAAAATATGATTTCTGATATGCAAAAAGGAACTCTATATGATATTCTGGCCCAAAAATAATGATATGTTTAATGATATTTTGGCACAAAAATAATGATATTTCTTCCCAAAATTAATAATATTTTTTAAAAAATATTATTAAAAATATTATTATTCTTGTAAAAATATTGTTATTTTTTTGAAAAAATATTGATATTTTTGGCTAACATCNCCAAAAATAATGATATGTTTAATGATTTTTTGTCGCAAAAATTAATGATATTTCTCCCCAAAATTAATTATTTTTTTTTAAAAAAATATTATTAAAAATATTATTATTCTTGTCAAAAATATTGTTATTTTTGGAAAAATATTGATATTTTTTGGCTAACATCAAAAATATCGATATTATAACAATATCGAAATATTATTGTTATTAATGAGATCTCATTATTAATGATAATTCTCATTAAATTTCTCGCTACCATAAAACAATAAGATTGGAGACTTAGGGACGGTCGTCCGTTCGATCTCGAGTTTTCGCGGAGTTCGCACAAAGCAGAACAGCCTTTTTTCACACGTCGACTGACTACGGTGGTGCCGCGACCGATATATGTCACTGATATCTGATATATGTTATTCGGTTGTCAGACTCTGCTGGAGTCGTCGTGCAATGCTGATCTACAAGGCCTGACAGTCCACCCACCTTGCTTTACTTGCAAGTGCTTGCCTTGTTTGGGAAGATGATGGCGCTTGCAAATAGATGCCTTGGTGAGTAGTTTTGGGAAGGCAAGTCGCGTACATCATGTACATCATTCTTTGTGATAACCTTGTTCCATTCAGCCAGACAGCCTTTTCGAAGGCACCTCAGATTTTGTTGTTCAAGTCTTGTACTGCAATTCATGGAATCACTGTAGATCTGCTTTGGATGCAGGCTTACGAAAGTTCTACTTCATTAAAATTGAATGGAACGGACTTGTGTGCAAGGATAGACACGTTTCACTGAATGGCGGAATCTTATCGGACACTATGACAGTCTCCGGTCGCGTCAGCAGCCAGAGTCATGGGCTACTAAGAGCCTTCGAGCACATGGGATTGACTCGGCACCCTAGTAGGCAATTTATCAGTTGATAGACTTTGCTAAAGCTATTTCTACTTCCCATTGCAACAGGAACTGCAAAGAAGATGGCCATTATGGGGTTTCCAACGCTTGTGATTGAAATTTGTCCACTTGCTAACAGAGGGGCACATGTTTGTCATGTTTGGCAGGCCAAGACTTCAGCATCGGTGATTTGGAGAGCAATCGAGGTAGAGGCCTTCTTAAAATGAAATGTCTCAAATTAGGGCACTGTCTTCCAATAAATGGATGTCTGGCCAATGGTAGGTTGCTGCAGGAGATGATAGATCAGATTGTCATATATAGTTGTTTCTTGTTGTTAACAACCAAGGTTGTCGCAGATGTATAGAAATTGAAATGTCAGGAAGTACTGGTGGGCACGTAGAGAGTGGAAATTGTTATCAACACTTAGAATCGTTTAAGTTTGCTTGCGTACCGTAAGAGGAAGCTACTCGGACTACAAATCGCAAACATGTTGATACAGATTCTCGCTTTTGTGGGATGCCAGGACCTTTGGAAGTTTCCGGTCAACCGAGCCCGAGGGTGGCAGCAAATGGAAACCCGGAGGGGCCTGAAGGCAAGGACGATACGCCCAAATTTGTTTTGCAGCGGGTTTAGCCGAACGTAGGGAGCACCAAGATGCCAGAGAAGTGAGGAAGAAGTGAGGATATTTGCATTTGTTGTGTGACAAGTTATCGGCGTGCAAGTGATCAGTGATCAGTCATCAATGTTTCTTTGTGCACCACGTGTGGCCTTTGTGGAGCATTGCCATGACTGGTTTGTTCAAAATCGGCTCCGCAACAAAATCCATGAACGGCAGCCCAAAACCTCTTCTTAAAACTAGGAGTTTCCCACAAAAGGCGATCCTCTCGGAATTTCTTCCATGAAACTCCAGCACGAGATCAAAAGTACGGACATGTTGGACAGGTTTTCTTGTTGGCGCGAAATGTTCAACAAACATCCGTTTTTTCAGAGGGTATGGGGCTCGTGGCAAGACGTCGCGAGACGATACTGATGAATGAATCCATAGAGATTTGTTTGAAATTCAATCCTTGCGAATCCTCCTTAGTCCTAGGACTATGTTTAACTTAGTCTTTCGATGTCTTTCCCCTAAGACCAAGTTTCACTTAGTCTTTCCTAAGACTAAGTTTCACTTAGTCTTTCCCCTAAGACCATTTTTAACGAGAATAGACCATGTTTCACCTTTGTCGTTTTCTAGTTTTTTTTTGCAGCACGCCGCAGTACATTCACTGGGTTTCTGTTTCTGTTCCAACTTGTTCACCAAAGCAGCGTCATCCAGCAGTGACAGGCTGGGCCAAGGTAGAAAACAGAATTACAGAGTCTATTTAAATCTATTCAAAAACAGAACCCAGGGAGGCCCTGACACGTTTTTCACAAGTAAACTTAGTCTCTCACGGGTAAACTTTGTCTTCCACGCAAACTTCACGCTAGTGGATTTTGAAGTCATTCATAAAGTAATGAGAAAATCATTATTCGTTGAAGTGTTCCTTTAAACACACTCAACTTGAAGGTCCTGCCTATTGGATTCATATACTGGGATCCTGACTAATTATTCCACAAAGCCTTCTTCATGCGGTTTTTGAGCCCAGATGTTCTTAAATCATCCCCATCATGAACAACTATGTTTCACCTGGCTAAACATGGTTGTTGATCCCCCTTACTTGAGCCCTGGCACCCTAGTGGAGTCATTATATAGGGCTTTCTTGTAGATGAGTGAAACAGACGGCTGTCATGGAAGTTGTAACGTTGTATTGCTGATTCGGCCTTGCTGAAATGATTTCGCGAGGAAACATTCGAAATACATAGAAATACCCAGACAATTGACTACGAAAGGCACAGAATAATGTGAATCGATACCCATTGAAATACCATGAAATACAATCTACAAAGATACCTCACCAGAAAAGACCCCAGGTAGTTTAATGATATCTGAGCATAATTTTGGAAATTCTTGTGGGAGGGCCCCTTGAAACCACACATCCACCACATGTTGAGATCTATCAGGAGCTCTTGACCATTGACAATGAAGCTTCTTTGATCCTCGCATCCAACTGGAGAATCTGTGAGGCCCACCAGACAGTGACTAGCATTTGTAAAGATCTTCATGTCGTAGAAACCGTTGCATTGCTTTGATTAATGGATTTTGATGGCAACTAGCTGTAGGTTGCTGTTCGGCAAAGATTTATATAACCATTTTTGTTCATTTTTGCAACTACGTTTCCATTTAGAACATTGACATCTTCATTCTGCCATAGGTATGCGACAGCACACACCCCGAAGCTGATTTCATACCACCTATTATGTGTCCTTGTTTTCTAGGCCTACAGCATGGTAGATCTATGTTCAGATGTGTTAAGAATTACGGATCTTGAAAGAATCCGGCTGTGCATGCATTTGCTTGTTGCCGCAGAGTATGATGTAGTCCCACATCTAAAAATCTTCCAAGCTTTGAATGACACTGGTACGTTTTTTACAAGAAACTTCGCTGGTCTAGGCCAGAGAGCTGGTGCTGATGCCGGCAAAGAGTGGATTTCTGGTTCGAGTGAACCTTCTGTTGCAAAGAGTCAATCAGGCATTGAAGGGATAAGACTGCTAGAAATGTTGCAATTGTGCCTTTGGAGTTTCTACAAGTGCAGCTACTGAGACCCCTATTGGCGCATTTCCTTTTGGCGCAAGCTTGCCGGAGTATTTTGAAGGTCGAGCATGCGTCTTCGGCGCAGTTGCTGGCACATTTCCTTTGTCAGGGGGCGGTGGTGCCGGTGAAGGTGCAGGCAGGCTGCGCAACTTGATTTCAAAAGTCAGTCCAGCCAGGAATCCATGTGGAAACCTATTCGTGTATTAAATGAATTCACCTGCACAATCCTAGTCAACGTTGAACAACAGCATGGAAACATCACTGTCTATAAGATGAAATCAATCCATGTCATCTTGACCAGTTCGATGGAAAACTAAACCTCTATAAAATGAAAACCATCCATCTGTCAAAAGGGAAAATTATTTCCAAACAAAACTCCGCAAAGGGGCCAAGCAAACGACATCAAACATCATCCAACTACTGGATCTACAATAGTTGTCACAAAACCCATTCCAAAAAACAACTGTGTATACCGTCTGGCCTTTTGATCTCAAATAAGTTGCAGCGTATATACCACTAGGCTGCAGGAGAGTATAAAATGATTTTTTTGTCATCCGTATAGCAGATTCCTGGAGGAAAATTCATTTTATAGAAACAACTTCTGGATGATCTAGTAATTTTTCTTCTGTATCCCTGGGGCAGGGTTTTCTAAATAATGATTTTTTTGTCATCCTTATAGCAGATTCCTGGAGAATACTCATTTTAAAGAAACAATTTCTGGGTGGTCCGGTGCTTTTTCTTCGGTGTCCCTGGAGCAGCGTTTTCTTTTTGATGTTTTTTTCTTCCCATCCTTATAGCAAATTCCTGGAAGAAAATTCATTTTATAGAAACAATTTCTAGGTGGTCCAGTGATTTTTCTTCGGTGTCCCTAGAGCAGGGTTTTCTATATAATGATTTTTTCCCATCCTAAAAGCAGATTCCTGGAGAAAGCTCATTTTATAGAGACAACTTCTGCGTTGTCCAGTGGGTTTTTTCGTGATGTCTTGAGGCAAGATAAATCCTAAACATTTGACGATTTAGTGTATTTGCTTATTTTCCCGCTTTTTTTGGTCTGGAACATCGAAGCCCGGAACATTAGTCAGGAACATCCTGGCTTCCATGTTTGTGCTTTTGCAGGTAGGGCTGGCCAGACTTTGCGTGAAGGTGCTTGAGCCGTGAGCCTTTGGGTTTGCATTCTATAGAAAAGACTTGGCCTCACACTCTCAATTCTATAGAGAATGTACGATGATGTCAAGATCTGTAAGGAGAACCACCTTCTTTGCATTGAATATCAATTAATTTTATGTAATTTTGCTGTTGTGCTCTCACAGCCATGCCCATGGTCACGACCGCTAAAAGGATCACTCCTATTTGTTGTAGCCGAGGCTTTGGATCTCCCCATCCCTCCCCGTCGTCCCCCATACGCTTGAAAATCAAAAGCACTAGGTACAAGGTTCTCCTGGTGGCAAGGTGTTATTTGGACTTTGATGGTGTGAAGGAAAGTGATACCGTCAAATACTTAGGGTACGATTAGGGTAGGCCATTGCCTTTGGGTCTAAAATGGTTTTTCCAGGGATGTGCAGCTAGAATTAATACATAATCAAGCTCCAAAATCAAAACTCCAAACTCCAAGATCCAGAGTCCAAAACATACTCATATCAAAACACGGGGATTAGAAAACATTTCTTCTATAAAATGAACTTCATCCACACAACATTGCATTGTCTTGGAATGTCTCCTGGGAAACCCATCGTCTATAAAATGAACAACATGCAGAACCCTACAATAGAACTTATTCACCTATAAAATGATAGAACACTATAAAGTGAAAACCTACATCCATGGAATTCATGGTTTTACTCAACAGCACTAGTTTTTCTATACAATGAGTGGCCGACCCTGCATTTTATAGAGGAAAAGGGGTTTCATTTCATAGACCCATCAAGTAAGGAGGATGGTTGTTGTAAAGACCAAGTTAAGTTTGGTCGTTGACGCCCAGGGATTATGTAGTTTGTTTTGAAGAGGAAGCTTCTTGCGACCACACACCACAAATATTTTGAAATCAGATTTTTGGCACCGCAGGACCTCTGGAACTTTCCCATCAGTACCCAGATCGGCAGGAAGGCAGGGTTCATCCATCCATGTGTGGGCTGATCTTTCTCAAGCTTAGATTTACGTCTGGACGAGAGTTCAAAGATTTAATAGGGAGCAGTTTCCGACATGCATGCCTCGCAGTGGTTTTGAGTAGCATTTTCTCCGATCAATAGTGATCAAAAGTAATGATCCTGACGATGTGAAACACATACCACAAACAATATGATAGAACAAGACAGAACAGAATTGGCAATGAACATCATATAATTAGATGCCGAGTGGTTGTTCGGAGGTATAGCTAGCAGCCTAGCTAGCAGGTGTGATAGATGTGGTGTGAAGTTACACTTACAAACAACCAGTGGCATAATTTTCAGGAAAGTCAATGCTCACGGCGCAAGAAGAAAAGTTAGCTAGGCGACTGTCAGAAGGAACACCTGGACTATCATGATGATTAAGATTGAGTACTACTTGGACCTCAAGCTGAACCTAGAATGTTTTGCTTTATTGCAGGGCAGTCTCCACTCGGTAGATTTGGCACTCTTCCTCGTGTACTATTTTCCATTTTGTTTTTCCATCTTTCCCATATCAATTTTCTCCCTCACTTTCGCAACAATTCTTGCTGTATATAGGCTTTATCGCTCTCTCCCTCGATCTTCCTTCTGGTGAATGGAATTTTAGATGACTACATAACTTCTTTTGCCCTATGATGTATATGCTGGCTACATATCGATTGTATATTCATATTCTTTATTTCGCCTCAGTGGGGATTGAGACTTGTGATTGCTGCACCTGATCTTTGTAGTTGGGGACTGGGGACGGTATTTTTTCACGTTTCTTTCGGGGCACATTTTTGCCATTATGTTTCCGAGCTCTATGGCATGGGATCCGGAGCTTCGCTTTTTTGGAAGGGCTAAACACGTCAATTTTGTTGCTTTTACAGGTTGATCCTGTCCCCAGCTCCAGGTTGATCCTTTCCAGAGCTTGCTACCTCGTGTGCACAAGCCCAAGCTCACAAGCTTGAGTTTCAAAGATGATGTCAAGGCACCCCTGGACAAATGACCTTTGTCAGTGGGGAGAGATGCTGGCGAGAGATGACTGATGACTGGCTTGCTTTATTGTTTTTTTAGAAAGCTTTCATGTTTATTCCTTTTCACATTGAAAAATCAATGCCTAATCTTGGATGTTGATTAGTGTGACGGATCTTATTTATCAGATGGGCAAATTATTCAGCATCCCCCATATTGGTGGGATGATTCTGATTAAGAAAAGGTTTTTCCTTGAGGGGGGGGGGGAGCCTGAGTAATTCATGAATCCCTTCCAGGTGCACTCCCTGAGATGCACCAGATCCACTTCTTTGTCCTTTCTCATCCTTCCTTGTGCCAGTACATATAGCTGAGCAATACATGTGGGTGTGTATTCTGAGTCCATGCACAGACTGGATGCTGAACAATACCATTGTCAGGGTTCTGCACAATGTGTTATTGGGGGTACCAGGTGTACTTGTAAGCTAAAGCTTTCTTGTCTTGTGTGCATACTATCCTAGCAGACAAAATAAGGTACCATCCAGAACCGCAACACCACAATGCCCAAAACCAACGCAGTCCTTTACACAATTAGTACTGGAATGGCACCATGCCAGATAAGGAAGGATAAGGAAAGATAAGAATAGGAAAGGAAAGAAAGAAAAGGAAAGAAAAGGTCGCAGATCCTCAGAAGTGTTTTGGGGAGGTATGTATTATTCAGAACCCCCCAAACTGTTTAGGGAGGGTACTGGTACCATATGATGGACAGTTCGGGTCTATACTACAGTTAGCCTTCCGCATATATCTTGTTGAGGCAGTATGTTTCTTTCTTAAGAAACGACTTCAAGCATCTATCCCTTGTTGTTCAGTCAAAATCTCCAATGCAAATGCTGAGAGTATACAATGTGTGGAATTCAAGAAAAGATCTCAGATTAGTACTTAGTACTTTGTACGACTGTGTAGTACGTAGGAGTACCTTGTAGGATGTAGTCTTGTGCAGTACGTAGGCGTACATTGTAGTACGGAGTAGTACTTTGTCATACGGAGAAGTACTTGTTAGTGATACATTATACTTTGTAGTACGGATTTGTACTTTGTAGTGCGGAGCGGTAGTGCTGTGGCATGGGCTCTCCCTAGTTTACAGCACATCATCTTGCAAGTCGCCACATTGCATAGAATTTTGCAAGACAGACCATGACCTCACAACGAACCACATCGCACAACCAATCCCGTCCAATTGCATCCCACCCAGTGCCGCACACCGCATCGCTTCAAAAGAAAAAGCATGACATCACAATAGATCACATGACGTCACATCACATCACATCGCATCATATCACATCATATAAGATGACAGGACGCCACATCACATCACCTCAAATGGCATGAAATGACATGGCATGACATGACTGACATCACGTTGCATCACATGACCTGACCTGACATGACATGACATCTCGCAACCAGCCACATCACCTAAGGTCACCTCACAACCAGCCACATTACTTCAGCTCACCTGGCAGCCAATCACATGACACCTTACCATATTACATCACAGCACATCACATCACCACCAGCAACGCACCATGGAAACAGAAGCAGCCACCACCAAAACACCACCTTCAGACTGAACGGCTGCAGGCCTTCGTAGATAAAAAACTCCGCTTGTGTATATATATATTATATATATAGTGCTTATAGCTATTTATATATATATATATACATTTATTATATACATATATTCTTTCCCAGAAAACGTTTCGTCGCAGGGTTCTTCTAAAGATTGTGGGCTACGTTTCAAGACGTATCCCTTCAAGACGTATCCCTTCAAGACGTATCCCTTCAATACGTATCCCTTCAATACGTATCCCTTCTTTACGTATGCCTTCAAGACGTATGCCTTCAATACGTATCCCTTCAATGCATATCCCTTCAATACGTATCCTTTCAATACGTATCTGCTCAAAAGGTTTGCATCAGCGGCAGTGTATGTGAATGCCAAACATACATCAATACGTATCCATTCAATACGCAAGTTCATTCCATGCGTATCCATTCAATACGTATCCATTCAAAAGGTATGCATCAGCAGGAATGGCAATGTATGTGAATGCAAAACGTATCCTTGCATATCATTGCATCAGCAGGAATGGCAATGAGTATGAGTATCATTGCATGTCATTTCATACCATTGCTACTCGTCGGGAATGGCAATAAAAGTAAAAGCCTTGCTTTTCCTTCAATTTCTTTGCAACTTTATTAATTGAAGATTAATTGTATCGCGTGCGTGTGAACATGGAATTCATCGCTAGCTTTTGGCCCGCTTGCTTGCTTGCTTGCTTGCTTGCTTGTTGTTTGCTTGTGCGCTTCCTTGGGAATAATTTTCTATTTCTCTATTCCGCCGGGCGGGATGGGGAGGGTCAACCAGAAAGCAACCCTTTCGATAAAAACGTGGTGTCGATCGCCCAAAACTGTAAGAAACGCAAATTTCATTTAATCGCGGGCAACCCTCGCTAAAAACGTGCTGTCGATCGCCCGAAACTGTAGCGAAACGCGCATTTCTCTTGCTGTCGCGCAACCTTCTCGTCAAAAACGCGGTGTCGATCGCACAAAACTGTAGCGAAACGCGCGTCATGATTTTGCGCGAACCAACCCTCTCGGTAAAAACGTGGTGTCGATCGTCCAAAACTTAAAACGTTACCCAAAGAGCCCAAAAGACCTTAATTAAGGGAAAAGTCCTTAAATCAAAGCAAAAGTCCTTAAAGAAAGGCCTTAATTAAATACTCTTTCTCTAACTGAAGACTTTTGACCTCTAATTAAAGACTTTAGTCCTTAATTAAAGACTTTTTTTAAAGTAGGTTCCTCTAATTAACGCTGAAAGCCTTAATTAAAGACTTTTCTGTGTCTTGTAGAAAAGTCCTTAATTAAGGCCTTTTTGTTTTTGAAGAAATTTATGAAAACTCAAGGAGCTCCTGAAATAGGAGCTCCTAAAAAACCACCACCCCAGAAGCAGCAGCAGTAGCACACTTGTTTTACACGCTAGGGACATTGTTGTTTGCCATAAACCTTTGGAAAAAAGCCATGCCAACTGCATGAGGATTGCTGGATCCACCTCGCCTGGCTGCCAATGAAGAAATTTCTCCTCCAAAGGCTTCATCTCTGTAAGTCCAGACATCACTGGAGTTCCTAGAATTCATGAAGGATGCCATCTCCATGAACAAATGAAATTTGCCTGTAACATGAAACAAACATTTGTCTTGTGCTTGAGCATGGTCTGCCAAAGCAACATACGAAAGAGCAAATTCTCTAGCTTTGCTAGAGAAAGTTGTGGGGTGAAACACATCATGTGAAAGCTGGGCATATGTTTCATTCAATGCCTTGGCACAGAGTTTCAAAGTATGTTCAAAAACATCTTCATTGCTGAGAAGATCCCTTGTCAACTCCAGAGAGAAAGGAACCAAAGGTCTGGCCTCACCAGCCTTGGCCCTAAGTTTGGGGTATGGTTTGCCAGCTGCTTGCAACATAGTTGGCTTCAGAACATCCAGCTTAGATGCAGTTTCATTCACTCTGTAAAAATATTTCATTCGAACATGCAACTCTTTGCATTGTGTTTCCAAACTTGCCCCAGCCAGCTTAGAACATAGGATTTTGAAAGTCGAACCAAGGAATTGCTGTGTGACCCCTAAGTCCACGATATGGAGCCAGTCCAATTGTAGAATGTCCAAATCAAAGAATGGAACTCCAACCAAAGGAGATCTCTGAGGCAAACAGGTCAATGCCTGCCAGTGAGATTTCCTATTCTCAGGAAGTCGCCAAAAAGCATCCAGAGCAACCTCTTTGATTTTGTCTGGGGTCATTGTGCACTTCCAGCAGCAAGACCTCTTCTCATTCCTCAGTTTGCAGGCAAACAAAAACAGAGACTACATCTGAGAGGAAACTCCTTGGAAAACAGGAGTTTCCTAAAATATTAACCAATGTGTGTGAAAGGAAAGTCCTTGGTAAAGAGGAGTTTCCTGACATATATAACTCCTTGGAAAACAGGAGTTTACTGAGAGATGACAGAATGTGTACATGTCTGAAAGGAAACTCCTTGGAAAAGAGGAGTTTCCTGATTTACAAAAAAAACCTGAGAGATTACCCAATGTGTTTTACAGGAGGCTCCTTGAAACACAGATGTTTCCTTTGACAAATGCAGCCTAGGCTCCATGCTGGAAGGTACAGCACACTTTTATAGAAGCTCCACTCTCCTCTGACCTGTAGGAGAACTGCCCTGGGGCATGGCTTCCCAGCTTGTTTAGCTCTCTTCGATTCCCCTTCATGCCAAGGGGAGCCATCATGCCTTGCTCCAGGGAATATTCCAGCAGCCAAAAATGTGAAGCTCACTGCACTACAGACAAGGTTGTCTGTTTGATCATCCAATGCTTGGGGATCACACATATGGGGATCCTCAAGTCTTTGTGTGAAGAACTGAGGATGTTGAGGCTCAAAACTTCTATGCTTTTTGTTCTGTCAGAATTGTAGGGCACCCCATCACCCCAGAGGCCAAGGGCACACACTGTTTCTGGGGTAGGCCCCAGTGCAGAACAGCAAGAATGCAATCTATGCATATCCACAGAATCCAGCTGGTGAATATACATATGCCTCTACTGCTGGAAATCTTTTCCTGCAACACAGGAAGTAATTCATGTGGCAACCAGACAGGTATCTGGACAGTTTGCTCCTCTGGTATGTCAGGGTTAAGTCCAGGAGCAAACACCATGTATGTCTTAGGCCAGTGATTGCCCTTGAGCAATTTTCTTGTGAGGTCTCTGTTTCTGACCCCTTGCTTGTTATTCTCACCCACAGCAGCCAAATCTTCCACATTGGTAGCCTGAGAAGCCATGGCATTTTTAAAAAGACCACCAGCTCTGGTGGCTGAGACTTGGTTGCTAAGAAACAAGTCTGCCAAGTCTGCCCTGAGTCTTTTGTCCTCAGGGACTTCAGAAAAGTCAGCTTTTCTCTTAGGATACATTGTTCAAACACTTTTGAGCCCTAAGCCACACAATTAGGAGGAGTGAGAGGTCACTCCTTCACCATGCCCACCCAGGAGTTGCTTTATTCACTCCTTCTTGTTGCAAAAGAATTTTGTGTCAGCAAGAAAGTGTCACCTGTGGAAAAAGACAGTGATAGAAACAACAACTGGCAGCAAGTCCAACTGCAGAAAGGCACACTAGAGTTCAAACAAAGGCAACATGCCAAGCAGCCACACGCTTTTTTGACTTGCAGGGTGCAAAGGAGTCTGTGTGCCAGGTTCTCAAAACCACCAAAGAGATGAGCCTGTACATGGCTTTCCTTCTCAATGGTCCCAAATGGCAACAACCATGTCTCTAGGCTAGCATGGCTTTGCACTTGGCCATCACACGCTTGCTGCCATCAAAGTGTGCTTCTGTCTGCACTGCAAGAGTTTCAGCTTCAGCCACATGGTCTTTGGTCACTGTGTCAGCAGCTAGCTTGTCCAACTTGGCTGTTGCTGTGCGCAAAGTCACCAGAAAAGGTGTCAAAGGGCTCAAACTGGACTCTCCCAGCTTGACAACACCCTCATTCTTAGCTGCTTCTCCTTCAACAACCAGGTCTTGGAGGGTGGAAGCGTGCTTTTCCAGCTTGACCTTTCCAGACCTCAGCACATTCAACTTCTCCTTTAAGCTGTGAGAGAAAGGGTATTCGACCTTCACAGTGCAACTGGCTGAGGCAGGTTCTTTGTCATACATCTGCTGCAGCATCTTCCTGTCGGAACTGTCTACACCTGCTGTTAGTTTGTTGGAGTCAAAGGCGACAAGCTTTCTCTCTGAAAGCAAGGTACTTTGGTACAAAAACCTTTTCTCACCAGCATCCTTCAAAGACTTCTCTCGAGGGATAGCTTCATTCCACTCTTGGTCCTGTGGGAGGCTGGCCAGGGGTTCTCAAGGATCTGCTTTTCCTCAGGTTTGCTGCAGTCCAAGTTCTCCAGCTTGGCGATTTGGAATCCTCAGTTCAGAGTTTTGAGAAGGATATGTACATATTGTTCTTTTGTGGTTACTTGTTATATGATTCTTTTGCTTTTCAGAACAAGCATATAAGTTTTTAGCCAGCCATCTTTATACTGTACTTCTTTGGGGAAAGAAGAAGGAGGTTCTCCTAAGTTAGGAGGATCTCCTGAAGCAAAGACTCTAGAGTAAGGTCAAATCCAAGGGACTGCTCAAGTAGCCACTTTGGTCACCAACAGTCTCTGTCTTGGTCTCTCCAACTTCCCTGGCTCGGTTCAGCCACTTGTAGCCTGACTTGTCTTGGTCGAAGGAAGCCAACATCTCAAGTTTGCCTTGAGAGTTCCTAGGCAGACTTTGGTATTCATTGTAGAACTTCACCTTTGTCTCCAACAAGGCAAGCTCTTGTGAGGAAACTGTCTCCTTTCCATTATTGACTTTCTGAAGCTTGGCCACAGCATGCTTTCCTTGAGTGCCCAAGTTGCTCTGCCTTCTTTTCTTTGAGTTCTTTGGCTGTTTTTTTTGGAGCTGCCTCAGTTTTCTTTGGAGCCATGACTTCAGAGAGGAAAACTTCAAAGCCTAGAATTTCTCCACTTGATCACTGTTGCTGAGGTGGTGGTAAGAGATAATCTGTGAATGAAGCAGTCTCCATTCATGTTTTTCTTTTGCTTGCAGTGCGCCATAGATGGATGTATGATACTGAGGTATGTCAATGTAATATACATGTATATCTGTACATATGTAGGTTACAATGTATGTATATTTATAATTTTGAATATGTGTGTAATGAATGCACATCACTTCCACAGGTCTGTGTATAAGTAGGTATGTAGGTATGTATGTAAGTGAGTATGTGTGAAAACAAATGCAAAAATATGAAGACCAAAAATAAGATAGGAGTCTCCTGAAATAGGAGACTCCTTTTTCAATTCATTTTGAAGGAGGTGGAAGTTAAATAGGAGTTAAATTTAACTTCCATTTAACTCCATTTAACTTGGTTTACAATTCGTTTTGCTACTTAAATGGAGTTAAATGGAGTTAAATGGAAGTTAATTTTAACTCCTATTTAACTTTTCTTCTGAACCTCAAGTCTTTGTAGATTTTGAACCCTATGGATTTGAGAAAAAACTCTTGACTTTGTCAACATTTTTTGAAGGAGACACCTTGGGTAGAGGGGTCTCCTGCTTTTTTTTTACTTTCCAGAATCAAATATCATGAACTTCAAGTGCAATCTCATCAGCTGATCATCTCATCTCACATCTTCCCATCTCACATCATCCAATCTCACATCATCCAATCTCACATCTTCCCATCCAGGATTCAGCATTATTTTTTTACTTGCATGCACACCGGCAGTCTGAGCTTCATGATGGCTCCTTACCAAGCCATAGCTCCTGCAGAACAAATGCGATCATACAAATGCCACTCCATGATCTTCACAGGCTCCTGGCGCACAAGGACATGTTGTTTTTTTCAAAAGAAAAACATCTTTTCTTAAGTATCTTTTGTTTTTATGCCCATCTTTAAGATTTCCATTCCTGTTAGAATAGGAGATTCCTGAAAAAAGGAGAATCCTGAAGAACAAAAAGAATTTGGTGTAATACAAGTTGATGGATTATTGAAATCTTGAAAAATGACATTAAAAAATCTTGAAATGAGGAGACTCCTGAAACAAAGGAGTCTCCTGAAGTGTATTTATGCAGACTGCAGTCCTAAGGCAAGTTGTCAGCATCCTGCTTGTCCTTATCCTCATTGTCATCTTTGGCAGCTGCTGCTGCCTTTGCCTTGGCTTCAGCCTTTGCCTTGGCTTCAGCTTGTTGCCTCCTCCATTGATTCAGGAGAGCCCATTGCGCAGGCATCCAAGGACCAAATTCGCCCAGCCCCAATCCTGCAAGGATAAACAAAGGCTTTGGTCACAATGTTTCCAAAAAAAAACAACAAAATTTTTTCTTCATACCCACCCAAAAAAAGGAGACTCCTGAAATAGGAGTTTCCTATCAACTCTTGGAGTCCTCCACTGGCATCATAGTCATCATCAGCAATGATCAACGGTTCTGGGGTTGCAGCAGGCACTGGTGGCGCTGCTGCAGGCACTGCTGCAGGCTCTGTTGGCACTGCTGCAGGCACTGCTGCAACAGGCATTGTTCCACCATCAGTTGGTGCTGCAAGCACAACTGCACTTCCAGCAGGCACTGGTACAGCTGCACCACCTCCTGGACCATCAGGTCCTCCTGGACCATTAAAAAAAGTGGTAGTGACAGCAGGAGCCAATTTCTTTGCTTGCTTGTCATGCCACCATTGATTGGTGCGCCTCTTCTGGCCTGTGAGGGACAAAAAAACATGTCTAGTATCATTCAAGGGTACCTATAGTCTGTAATATTACTTACACTTTTCAAGGAGACCTCCTCATATAGGAGGTCTCCTGTTTACCTTTTTTACTTACTCTATTCAGACTGGCCTCGGTTCTTTTGGGTTCTCTTACCCTGATAAGCATCCCAATGCTGGTTCCATGTCTGAGGACTCTGTGGCTGGCCGGCCCAGCTTTTTAAGTTGGTCAGGTTCTGGTGGTGCAGCCAAGCCAGCTCCTGATTTGTGGTCACCATGAACATCTCATTCAAAGACATGAGGCCACCCCACCCCCCCCCAAAAAAAAAACATACTCATTGCCAAGCTTCACACTTGCTGTTTAAGCAACAGCCCTCTCTGAAATAGGACATTTCTCCACATTTCAGGCATTGGCGAACATACTCAGGAGCAGGAGGAGTTACACCTCCTAGCCCATCAGCTGCTGGAGCTGGTGTAGCAGTAGGAGGAGGTGTAACACCTCCTAGCCCATCAGCTGGTGGAGCTAGTGTAGCAGTAGGAGGAGGTGTAACACCTCCTAGCCCATCAGCTGGTGGAGCTGGTGGTACTGCAGCTGCTGGAGGAGTGCCAAGCTGCTGATTCTGGTGAGCCAATTGCGTGATCTCAGCCACAATCCTGGCCCAAAAGCAAATTTGAAAACACCTTGCCTTTCATGTATTGGAGTTTCCCACAAAAAAAACATTCAAAAAAAACACCTTCTCACTATGGGCCTTAAAGCTTCATCTGTTGGGCTAGCACGACTGCTTGAAGCTGCATTCCCCATATTGCAAAGGAGGAAACACAAAAAACCGAAGCACGAAAACGCGAAGGATAGTTGCGGCTGACAAGTTCAACTTGGGAGAAGACGCGCTGCAGTCCTTACGCCAGGCCATCGAGCGTGGCGAGGCTTGGAACAAGGAAGCAGTTGCTGCCCAGTCTCTGGTGGAAAGAGTCAAAGGAACAGGGGCCAAAGTCGAAGAGCTTCAGCAAGACCACGGCAGACTTGTTGAAAGAATTGCGTGGCCGAGTCAAGGCAGAGAAAGACAAGACGAAGGAAGCCGCTAAGGAGACGGAGAACAAGTGAGAGACGTTTTTGGGAAGCATTTTTGGGTTTGCTTCACGCAGTTGCGTCCAAAAGAGGCACGCATTTGCTGCATCGTGTTCGTCAACACGCTTGCTATAGACTGTTGGAAGAGGCGCAACTTTGGCACAAAGGGGAAAAAAGGAGTCAAATGCGTACTGGAGTCTGGTCTGTTGGAAAGGTGTCTCTCTCACTTATCATATATGTGTTGTTTCCTCGTCGCCGTTTGGTTCAAGCGGGTTCGCAACATGATTCGCATAGGTGGTCGCAAGCGCCAAATTGACTCAGAATCTCAAAGCAATTTGGAGGAATACTTGAGTCTGGAGTGAGTGACGCGAAGGCGGTCAAAATCTGGAACAAAGCGCGCAAGGGCTTAGGTAAGGGGGAAGTTTCCAAGAAGGCTGTCGACCGCATTCAGAAGGAACGCCTCCAGCCGGCGGAAAGTTGTTTTGTTATCCACGAGATGGAAACAGACACAAAGGAATGGAGTGCCATTTTGCTTCCTAGGATCCACATGCTGTTACAACTGATGGTAGACACGTGTCCTGCGTGGGCGCAAGCATTGTGCCAAGTTGCAAAGGATTTCAACGGCCTTTTGCATCCTGTACTTTACCATGACGAAGTGGTGGCTGGTAACGTTCTGGCGGTCATCAAGGTGAAGAAAGTCACGGCTGTGTAACTATCCTTCCAGGAGTTCTGGCCTGTATTCCACACTGAAGGAGCTTGGCTACCCATCATGTGTGTGCAACACATACAATGTGATGCCATCCACGGAGGCTTATCCGCAGTGATGCGTGCATTGGTTCGACACATTCACATAGATACTTATCGCCGTGGATTCCCTCTTTGCAAAAATGGCAATCATCATGAGTTTCGCTTGGCCAAGCAGTCTCACTTCATTGCAGATCACGATGCTCAACGTGGCACCTGGTGCACAAAAGGTTCATCTGGCTTGAAGCCGTGTATAACATTTGCTCCAAGAACGCCATTCCAGACACCGAGGGTTTCTATACCATTGCTTCTTGGCAGTGGGACCGCTTTGTGCCGATTCCAGACGCAAACTGGCGCGAAGCGTATGACCACCTCTCCTCTCTCACAACCAAGGCAGAAAGAGACAAGTGGGAGAAGGCGTATGGTTCAACTTCGAGCCTCTGGGCTTGGTGGCGGATCCAATTGCCTTTCGAGCGTTGCCTATAAGTCATGCGTGCAATGATGTGATGCATGGCTACTATAGCAACGGCATTGCTTCTGTGGAAATCGCTGCTGTGTTGCATTCTGTCAAAGCCGTGGGCCTAACCATCGAAGCGCTGCTCGAGGTGGCCCTGGATAGTAACTGGCACAGCTCCCAGTCCAAACGTCCGCAACCTTGGTTACTGAAGCGCCTTTTTGCCAGTAAGCAGGTCGGAGAACATGTCTACAAAGGCCAAGCCAAAGAAACGCAGATGCTCGTATTCTGTTGGCATACTATTTGCGCCGCTTCCTGAGTGGTTGCGACACCGTGGACTTACAACTGAAAAGTTTTCTTGCATTGCAGAAGTGCGCGTCACATCTGCGTACTCTGGGATTCTGTCACGTTCCTCTGCGCGAGGCGTGTCAGGTCCAGACCCTGCATCGAGCGCAACTCTTGCATCAGCAGTTGTATGTTCAAGCGTACGGTCCAGAGTCGGTCATTCCCAAGCATCATCACAGACTGCACGCGCCGGAGGCTTGCCTCAGGCTTGGTTATCTGTTCAAACCCACGAGTCAAAACATCGCATCCTGAAATCTGGAGGTATCCTTGATGATGCGCAACGTGCACGCTTGACGAATCCAGGAACCCCTAGGCTCAAGATAGTCTATTAAGGAGCTGAATGGTTTATTTTAAACTACCATCTTAAAATAGTCTTTATGGTATTAAAATAAACTATTGTGAATAGACTAAAAATAGTCTATCTTGAAATAGACTACTTTCAAATAGTCTATTTTTCTGGCAAAAAATCGTTGGAAAAACATTGGAAAAACACTGGAAATGTTGGCGCTGGAAAAAACACATGGGAAAACCCAAAAAACTGCAGCAATGAAAGACAGCAGTTCCAATCAACTATTTCAAAAATGTTTGGTATTTTCACTTAAGCTGGACACCATCTCTTTGTCTGCAATCTAATTTACAATCTAATTTGAACGAATTAATTGCATCAGTTTCTATGCAAAACTGCATTAGTCGGAATCTTCCGGCATGCCGCACCGCCGTCGAATCACTTGGTTGATGCGCTTCTCCAACAAAGCAGTCGAATCCCATTTCTTGGATGTGAAGCCACGATGTTTGGTGCTAGTTTGCAAAAGCATCATGAGAACATCAAGACTTTTATCCAAGTGTTGGCTCGAACGATGGCTCAAAACGAGGTAAGGTGTTTTATATTTTATCTTGTATTTTTTTCCATTGTTGTTTTCTCTCTAGTTGTTTTTTTTCTGAGTCACACATTTTTTTCTGACTGGCAATAAAAATTTCCTGTGTTTGTTTTTTCCAGGTGTCATATCAGCGAGTATATATTTCAAATTCAATTTTTCTCTGAATTGTTCCATCTAACTTTTCTTTTTTCCGTGATTAGTTCCATATCATTTTTTCCATGATTTGTTCAATCTTAATTTTCTTTTTTCCATGATTTGTTCCATATCATTTTTCCATGATTTGTTCCATCTTAATTTGTTTTTTTTCCGTGATTATATCCATATCATTTGTTCCATGATTTGTTCTATTTTCTTTTTTTCCGTGATTAGTTCCATATCATTTTTTCCATGATTTGTTCCATCTTAATTTCTTTTTTCCATGATTTGTTCCATATCATTTTTTCCATGATATTTTTTTTTCCGTGATTAGTTCCATATCATTTTTTCCATGGTTTGTTCCATCTCAATTTTCTTTTTTCCGTGATTGGTTCCATATCATTTTTCCATGATTTGTTCTATTTTCTTTTTTTCCGTGATGAGTTCTATATCATTTTTCCATGATTTGTTTTATCTCATTTTTTTCCGTGATGAGTTCCATATCATTTTTTCCATGATTTGTTCCGTCTCATTTTTTTTCCGTGATGAGTTCCTTTTTTTCCATGATGAGTTGGCAATCATTTTTTCCATGATTTGTTCAATCTTAAATTTTTCCGTGATGAGTTCCATATCAGTTTTTCCATGATTTGTTCCATCATTTTTCCTGTGCCGTTTGAGAACAAATTTCATTTGATATATTCCTGAATCATTTGCATGCCGTGATTTTTCCTTTTGTCCCAAGACAATTTTCCTGTGTTCAGACAATTTTTTTCAGTCGACTGAAGTGGAAGCAAAAATATCAAGAACGGAAAAGTAGAAACCATGAAGAATGCCAAGCTTCGGAGTTCTGCTTCAAATAGGTGAGTTTCTGCTTGAGTTTGAAAACTGGCCAACGAATAAGCAGCTGGCGCTGGATCCACAAAGGGTTTTCTGCCAAAGGTTTGTCTTGAGGATCGTCCTTCTTGATCTTTGTGGCTGCAGCCTTCTTAGGAACTTGAGGGATTTGAAAAACCATTGCAAAGAAAGGGCTGCCGGGTTGAAAACCTTGTTTGGGCCAAAATCTGAAGGAAAAAATCACAGGGACAAACAGGTAGCCACCCACGGCATGTCTTAAGCAGGTGCAGCTGGAAAAAACGTGTCAAAAACAGCGCAAACATATGCCTTCCAGCTTTCTTTTTTCCAACCATACCAGCGCGCTGCGTCCATCTGGGCACAGATGGCCACCAAACCCGTAAAGAACCCCATTAAAGATGCATGTGCATCTCAAAAGCCACCAATTAAACACCTATACAGTACACCAGACCCATTCACTCACTTTGCCCCAGGGCAAATTGCATGGCCGCCGCATGGGCCTTCTTGGCACGAGTTTGGCTATTCTTGTCGATCTTGTGGTAAATGCGGGAGGCGAAGCACTTGGGGGTCATGTTCAAACCTTTTGCCACATCCTTGTCCCAAAAGTCTTGCAAAGGGTCTTTTGAAAGTCTGGCTTCCACCACTTCTCAACGCATTGGCCTCCTGGAGATTGAATCTTCTGCTTTTTCTTCTTGGGCTTTTCAGGAGAGCCGGCAACAGAGTAGGTTTTCTTTTTTGCAGGAGCTGGAAATGTTCGAGATGCAGCTGCTGCTGCTGCACATGCAGCTGCTGCTGCAGAACATGCATGCTCCACCGCTAAATCCAAAAAGCCCCCGGGCCTTGAAGAAGCGATGTGAAGTCCACCTGAAAAAATTTGAAAAACACAAATGAAAAAACAAATCGTGAAAAACCTTGTTTTGTAAGCCCCAGCCTCCTCAAAGTTGACTGCCACTGCAGCATTCGGCAGGTTGTTTCCATGTTTATTCGGTGGGCTCCACAAAACAATTTGCCCCCATGTCTTTTCGCTTCTATCATCTTTGAGATTTTTGTCCACAGGGAGGATGGGTGAAGTACCCTTCGGCTCAATCTCAAGAACATTCAGCAAAGACACAAATTTTCTTTTTTACAAACGGAAAGCTTCTTGTGACATGTTTCCCACAAGCTGGGATCCTCCTTGAAAGCTCTCAACTTGCCAGCCAAGTGTCGTATTTCAACGACAAAAAACTGACGCACCAATCCAACTTCATGGTGTCATCCAAGTGTGCGGATTTCAACGCCTAGAGGCAGTAAACATGTTAATCATGTGCTATGCTTGCATTTTTTCTTTCAATCAACAGACCCAGCCTTTTCCAGAAGGGCAGCAGGAACCAGGCCATTTTTGCAGACCAGGAAAAGCTGGAAAAGCAAAGGGAAAAGTGCCAGGAAACTTGCAATGTGTTTTGACGCTGCAGTCTTCCACGTAATATCATCCAGCGAAGTACAAAGCATTTTGATGTTTCGGTGGCCCAAAGTCTGAAATCCAACTTCAATCGCTTTTTCCAAAGCGTGCACCGTGACGGATTGTAAGGCTTTAATCCGTGGCTTCACATCAGCAAAAGCCATTGCCAAAAAAAGGTGCCAAACAAAATGGCAAGTATACAAAATGCATACAAGAACCCACTTTGAGCCATACAGCACGGAAAAAAATCAAGATTTCAGCACTTGTCTTTCTAAAAACATGCCACGCATGCATGCAGACTTGGACCCAAAGGAACGTTCTACATGTTTTACTTCAAGCGCCAACCTTCGCTTCGCAAGTCGTAGCTCAGAGCATGCAAATATCGCTGCATGAAATAACGCAGCGACGACAGAGCGCCGCGGCCCCTGAGGCAATTGTGCATGAGAACTTTCATCTTAGACATAAAAAGTCTTCGCCGGAATAGCACCAAACTTGTCTTGGGCTTATTGAATTCGATTCCAGGCATGAATGGAAAAGCCAATGAGCCTTGTATGTGCCACTTTGAAAAAGGCGCAAGCCTTTGGCCCGAAAATGCGCTTGTAAGGCTACTGTCAGGGTGTTGTATTCTCTTGCCAGTGTGACAAGCTTTGCAGAAACAGGTTCAGGCAAGGCGAAATACCTGAGACTCAAAAAATCACATGAAAGGATCCGCAGCAGTTAAAGTTGCAAAAACTGAAAACATATTTCAGACCCAAACAATGGAAGATCTATAAAGGACCGAGGAGCTCTTCGTGTTCTTTCAATATGTCATCCATGCAGCTACTTTTTTCCAAAGCTA
>DF244461.1:0-26677 GCA_000507305.1 Breviolum minutum Mf 1.05b.01 | reverse complement strand
GTAATATCAAATAGTATAGTCATTATATTACATTATATAATATGCAAGTTGATGGCGACACAAAAAAAACAACAAACACACACACACACACACGCTGCAAAAAACACACACACATACGCATTGTTAGTATTTCTTAGTGATGAGGAGGAGTTCAACGATGGCAACCGCCAGCAAGACGGCCATATCCAGCTCAACAGCTTCGTCACGTATCCGGGTATCCATTGGGAGGAAATTGATACAACATGACACCTGTCCACATCTTTCGGTTTGGTAGCTACACCTAGGACAAACAAAAACAGCCAACTTAATCCACAATGAAGGTGAGCAAGAACAATCTCAAGAATAGGTGGGTTCGAGTTTCGAGTCTTAAGATTGTTCTTAACGTAACCTCGTAGCTCAAGGGGATCTCAATCCTTGAGCTATGAGGCTGGGCGGCTGGGGATCCCAAACCATCTCTGCAGCTTGCATTCCAGGCCTTAGAGGGGCCATCGTCCTTCCCGGTCAGTGCAATGGAGGTGCATAGACCATCTGATCATAGATAGTTGGCATTGATATGCCATATATGGGAGGTCTCCAGTGAGTCTTCAGATTCAAACTTGCAATTGTCGTTTGATTCAACTTCTAACTTCTACTTTACATCACTGGTTGCGGTTTAAAATGCCCAATCAGTGACAGAGACCATCTCCGAAGCTGTTCAGTTAGTATGAATAGGTGTGCGTGTGTGTGCATGTGAGTTTTGATATAATGTCAAACATGAAGGTAAATCTCATCTGTGATGGATTCCTAGCAATCACCAATCCTCTTTTGATTTATCCCATGTATCTTGGCTCAAAATCTCCACGTGCAAGGCTTGTTCATCAGCATCACTCATTTTGGTCCATTCGCTGGCGATGCTAGGCTGCTAGACGCCTGTCCGTCATCATGGTCTGTCATGACATATGCTGGTGCCAAACAAAGGTTACGGCTTCGGAAATGCATGCTCTACTATGAAGAGATCTAAATACTCGTAGCAAGAATGCAAAAAATAAGGTCACGAGGACTATTCATAAAGCAAGGAAAAGTCTTCATGTCTAAGTATTACAATAATCTCGGACTCAAAGCGTATCTTTCCTATATAAACTACTCTTTGGGGTGACTTCACTTGACGTCACTAGAATATGGCCAAAAAATACCAAATATGTATATCATATTGTATCAAATATGTCTGAAAGGGCCACAAAACCCAACAAACAGTTGACTAGAAGAGTCGCCTGAAGTTCGCACAAGCGCCTCATGCTAAATGGATGGCCTCCCCTTCTTGGATGGCCGAAAGAACTACGACCTAAAGATCGCAGGCTTTGATTGCTGGCGCCGTGCATCTCAAAATGGTGCGACATGGCATGGGTCATGCATCATGGAACCTACAGAATCTTCATGGTTAGGGTCTTCCAATTGTTGATATCCAACACATCCCAATGGATCTCATCAGCATTCCCAATGACAAGGTTAAACGGTCAAGATATGTTAAAATGGATGTCATTCAAAAGGGCCATTGGACATAGCTTCATGACTCACACATCCAGCCCGCACCTCAAGCGCAAAATAATGCTTGCTTGATGGGCGAGTTTGGACACCAACATTGACCTGTAAAATAGGCGGTGATAGGCTCACTGCGATGGGCGGGTTCGTTAAAGGAAGCTACCTCTGAGAGGGTAAGTGGTTGTCATTGGCATTCATAGATGTTCATAGAATACATGTCATGGTTTGCACCCTAAATCTCGCTTCTTTTCCTGCCCCATGTCGACTACGTGTACGCTCATGTAAGGGCAAATCATGTATCACACAAACCTCAGCACTCAGCACCTACAACCCAAGAACACTTTCTCCCATATTGTGGCATATTGATACGCTTTAATGAAGCTCTGCTCACCAAATTTGACTTGCTGGATGTCCAAATCTTGTCTGTGCACTCCCAAGCCTGGCTGCTGGAGGAATTCTTTGCCCTCAACCTTGCCAACTTTGGATAGTAGCCCACACCAACCTTAGAATTAAAGTGATGCATCAATTTGATGACAACGACTTGGGATTTTGTACCCAATCATTGAATGTCCTGTCTGTCCTGATGGTTTGCTTTTGATCTGTTGTTTTCTTGCTTGTTCAACGTTTGTGCTTTTCTGCTGCTGTCTGTCTAAACCTCCTGTTGCTGCTGCTGGTGCAAATTCTGGTGCTGGTTCTCGTTCTTCTGGTGGAGGTGCTGGTGGTCTTGATGTTGGCGACGATGTTGACGATGACAATGACGATGCATGATTATTGATGATATGGCTTAAAACCCTATAGAAGCCTTGCGTGCATTGACATACGAACGTGTGTGTGTGTGTGCGCGCGAATGTGCAGACATGTATAATATTAAAAAACAATGAATATAATATCATATACATTTTATATAGTCTTACATACTACAGTATGTATAGTATGTGCGGCATACATACCTGCAAAGAAAAAACAAAACCCAAAACTCTAAACCTTAAAAAGCGAACACTGCAAAACCTCACACTGCCTGTTTGTGGCGAACTTCCAAATGAGCAATGACATGCGAGGCTAAGCTGAAAGCCATTTTGCCAGCTGAGCCATGTTGAACACGGCCAGTAATGATGGATGCCACTATTTCTTCAGCGCCTGAGAAGGCAATGCTTTCCGGATAAATGCTTGGAATGATGCCATCAAGTTTTCTACAATGACAGCACAATCTGGCAATCACATTGACATGTTTATCGTGTGCATGTACATTTATATAATTAGATGTGTGCGTGTTGAGGGGAACTAGAGAATAACTAAACTGAGACTAAACTTTAAATCTAGTCAGTAGATTGAGTACAGTAATTCCTTTGTTGGAGTTAATATCTCAAGGCTAGCAGAGTCTTGCATGGCCACTTAGGCACAAACGCCAATCATCCCACCGAACGGCAGAACAAAAGTGCGCCACCTGCTAAATTCGTGGATTGACAAGAACACCTAGAACTACGCTACACCAAATCACAGTATATAATATAATTTAAATATTACATACAAAACATCTTTGGCAAACCTTGAAGTTGCAATGTATAAGCCACTTGAAGGAACATTCATCTTAAAAGCAGGGATCCCATAAACAGTATATCTTTTACATCATTTTACCTTCGAAGATTTGGAAGCGTTTTTGGTGCGCTCTAACACCACTACTCTTTGACTTCATAATGCCCCATGCCACTTTTTTCAGTTGGGACATGTCTCCCACCTTCTGCACAGCTGCAACTCCCTGTTGGGCCTCCTGCTTTGCTTCAACCTCGAGCTGAGCTCACATCTTGTCATACGTTTACACTTGTGATATCATTCTGCGGAACATCCGCCCACTGTGTCTTCTTGTACCTTGAGAATTTGTTTGCAAGATTTTGCAATGGCAATCTACTTGATCAACCTGATGAAATCGAAACATGAGCCTTTCTCAATCACCCAAAGTCTCCTCAAATGTGCATGGAACCCCTGGAAGCACGCCGAAGTGTGAGGTCTCGTTCTTAAGGTCTTCAGCTTCGGTGCACATCTTTTTTCTTGGAAAACAAGGGAGGCGTACCTGCCTACCAGATCCTACCAGCACCTACCCCGGATCTTCTGAGGCTCTATCGGTGGCAGTCGAAAGTGCATCCGCAGGCAACTGACGCTGCTCCCAATCTCGCAGCACCTGGCCATGTGACCACATGCAGCCACCAAACAACAAATGACAGCAATTCTGTGTCATTTTTGAGTCAATAAGCACCACACCTCAAGCGCTACAAGTGTGAAGGCACCTGCCCAATCTGGACACGTCTGGTTTTTCAAGTCCAACATTTTCCCGCCGTGGGGAAGTGTTATCTCATCACTGGCCATCTCAATGTTAAACACCCCTTAGCTTAGGCCAAAAAAAACACCACCCACCCAGCCACCTACATGGCCTTTGGTAATCGTCAACTCTGGGCCTCCAAGAGGAGCAAATTGCAGGATCTATCTGATTTGTTCTGATTCTTATGACCCTCCTGTTGGTCAGTGTGTCTGCGTGACATCGTTCCACAGACAACCACCCAAAAACATCTGCTAGCTGCAAGCAAGACATGACATGCCAAAAGCTGCAAAACCTCCAGCATAGATGTCCAGAAATTCTGGTAAAATTTTGTGAGAATACAGTCACTAGGAATAGATAATATACTGCAATTTATACTCTGAGCCCTTTCCACCCATCCACCGAACCAAACGCCCAAGGTGCATTACACTCCGAGGGACACATCTTGCAGTCAATTGTACAGGAGCTGCAAAACCGTGCCTCGCAGGTGCAGGTTTTTGCCACATTGCTTGGAATGCCATCTTTTCCAACAGGAAACAACTGTCTTGCTGACAATATCTAGCATAATGAAAGGTGATACACATAAAAACAAAAATCAGATCAACGTTAATGCGTCATTGTGATGTCAACATGAATCAATTGAACATGCTCCGGCAACCTTAATTCACACAAAACCCCAACACGCATGCACAATATAAAGTTTGAATGAATACCAAAGGACCGAATAAAAGAATTAAATTTTAGGTTTTATGGTTATGCCTGGCTGTTGGCACCCTGTCGGGACCCTTAGACACCATCCAGCTGTTGTAATCTCCAGAAAATCATACAATAGAATTATTTTGTTTATTAGTGCGTCTGTGTGGAAATCTCTAGCGCAAGCACCTATAATAATAAACTCATAATATTTTATCATAATAGAATTGAATTCTTGGTTAATAAAGTCACTAGTTACATCCCAAAAGGAATAGGAAAGGTAAGTTACGACAGGAAAATCCTTGAATCATAGGTTACAAAAGCTTAAATTTACTGTTTTATTAGGGATTATTACTGGGTTTTTGTGCTTGGACGTTCAAATTACGGTACCTTGATATTCCAGTCCCTACCATTCTCATGTTCAGCCCCAAACAGCAAGACCTGCCCGCAGCTGCTGCACTCTGTATAGCCAAAAGCAGCACCAGTCCCGCACTTAGCACAAAAGTGAGAACGCCTCAACTACTGCAAAACGCAGAATGCTTTGTTTGAAGGTGGTGAATGTATATAATAAATGATTATGATTATATATAAATGTGGATGCAATCCAAACACCATGGTCATCACGGTGTTCATTCCAGAAAATTATGAAAACTGCATCCCAACTCAACTAACTCCAGTTGAAGGTAGGAATAGCGAGATGAATTTGAAGATGTAATATCCGCCGAATGGTACATGGAGAACTAGGAGCCCAAACATGGCAGGGGAAGCTTGCCAAGAGAGTGGCCGCTCTTCAAATAGTGACTGCCCAGGGGATAGATCTTGGGCAGCAAGAAGCACCTGTTGAGATGAAACATCAAATCATGCAAGAATAACAAATTTGTCCACTGAAGAATTTCAAGACATACTTCTACTTATCCTTTTTACCTTGATGTTTTTCATTATGTTCATTTCTTGATATCTAGATAATCATGATGCTCTCGTCCAAGGTGTCGGTCTCCGATCCTGGATCCCCATCTAAGGTGCTGGCTCCATCAACACAGCTTCTCAAGAGATGCGAAGGAAGCACCTTTCAAGGCGCTTGGTGAAGAGGTGCGGTGGTCGTGGTATCCACCAACTTTCATCACATGACATATCCGTTGTGATTTGCAAGCCACAGCTAACCCCGCGTAAGCCACAAAGGTTGCGCAGTAAAAAGACACATGTCATCAAGTGTCGTCACATGTATCTTCAAATTATATAGATACACAGTTTAAGTTTTTCATGTTTCTATTGACATGCGTGTTGAGGCCTGCCTCATTCAGTGGAGGGATCTTCGGGGACGGCTTCACCCGTGATGTGCAAATATCCCGATGTCGGCGCCAATGAGCGCCTTGCTTTGTTGCAAGAGATTTGGACGCACGATGACGCACGACCACGTGCACGACGCAGGGAGTGCATAATATCAAAAGAAACTGCAGATTCAAATTGGTTCAAGCCAACCCAACATAACCCAACATACGCTCCAATAACCAAATCTGAGCATCAGTACGAGCACATTCCTCACCACAGTAGCGCACCTTCGGGGGGAAGTGCAACATGTTTTTTCTAATCCTCACGGTAGTAGTTGAAAATTGAAAATTGCATGCCATAGCAACCCACGGCGGCACAGCTGGGCAACCCCCAAGTCAACAACCTATCAAATTTTAGACGCACACTTGCATGCAGCATTGCAAATCACGATGCAAGATGGCGGCATTTGCTGTTGATCTTTGCATGCACGACCATCAGGTATGGTGCACCCTATGGGCTTTGCATCTGCGGCGCCAAAAATCAGCTTGGATCTACAGATCCACATGGATTGGACGCTTCCAAGCGCTGGTTTCGTGAAGTTGTTGGTCGTAGTGTAGCCATTGATGTCACATCTCGAGGTCATGTCCGCAGGATGCTGCAAGATGTCGCAAGATGTCAATGGTGGGATCAAGTTCTAGGCCTTTTTCTGTCACCTCACCACTGTTGCAAAAACGACATGCAAATCATTCTGAAAATGTATGAACATGTGAGAAAACATGAAAAGCATAGCAACAGCTCCTGAAACTAAGTCTGGCTATTGACCCTTTTTTCAACATCCGACTGTTGAAGAGTGACCTTCACCCCTGGCTTTTAATTCATTCACCCAAGGCACATACAGCCAATCCCATGGGCAACAAGGAGCAAACTAATGCAAGCCAAGCTGAGATTTCAAAGAGCATCTTGTCACCAAAACGATGTAAAACAATGCCACCAATCCATGATGCGCTTCCCTGGCCAACTCCAACCCAACAACTCCTAGGAACGGAGTTCAATTGGGCTTCCTTTGCGAAGAAACTTGTTAAGGGGAACATCACGGAGAGGTGGAGAAATTTGATGAGACCAAAGGAAGATATCTCACAGCACAGTTGTGAACACAGAATTTACAAATTGAATGGTATGCAATGGTATGCATACATTCATCTTCCCATGGTTGAAACTTCAGAAACGGCACAATACGGCACACTTACCAAGATAAGTCGTTCTTCCAAACTTAACAAAAAAACAGGTTCCAGAGTTCCAAAAGCCAGGCTCATCCAAGGTTCCCAGTGATGGACTGCATGGTCGTCTCAAATTGCTGTGGTGCCAGGTCATGTACCTTTGAAAAGTGAGGGACAGCCACAGATCTGCCGTTGTTTGGATGTTGTCGGAGCAGATGTAAAATATGTATTAAATGTAAATGGTTTCCTCGAGCGACAATATGACTCGTATATATCTTATATAAATAATATATATAATATACATAAAAGATCATAAAAGATATATTCTGTTCACATGTTTTAGAAGTAGCAAGACGTAACAGTGACAATTTAACCTTTTTGGATGTAATTTCCTGTCTTCGCCCCGTTGGTTCTTGCATAATTTTATCATCTAAATTAGCTTCTGACTGTAATAAGTCTCTTCCAGCTTCCCCTACTGTGACCAGTCTCAGTTGTCCGTGCTCCGAGACACACTTAGGGTCACTGCAGCATTGGCAATGGAAAAGGTGATGCCATGGAGCAACTCACCTGACAAGAATGCTGGCTGCCGCCGGCCCGCGTGTTTCTTCAGTGACTTGTGGGATGGTCACGGCATGGTCATGTTGGAAATTCACTTGGGATTAATAAATCTTTGGACTAAGTCCGCACTGTCCGTGCTTTTGCTAGGGATTGCAGCATTCTGATACGCAAGCTAAACACACCAAAGCAGCTTCTGTCAGGACCTCGCTTTCTGATAAACCCGCCCTGTCACAGTCTTGAAAGCCAAAGTCCAACACAAGATGATGTGAGGACTCTTCATAACTAGCTGTAGGTCCAATATGTTGGTATAGTATGGTATAGTACCACCACTTTAGTACAGTAGATTCCTCGCCTGGAAGGACCCATGCAGCATCCCAAAGAATGGAGATCCATGCCTGACACAAACAACAAACAAGTATGGATTTGTTGCCACAAGTCTCATCAGAAACTTGACTTCAGGTTGACAAGAAGTAAGATAAAAATAAGAACTTTCAGCTTGCAACTTTACTTTTGCAATGTCTCTTCCAGAGTTGTCGTGCGTTCTTATTCCCCAATCGTTTTGCAAGGGATGAGATTACACTATTATGTCAGCAGCACCATCCCAACCAAGAGCAGGAGGCAACAATGCAGCAAGACCAGCAGCAGGGAACAGCAGGTTTCTTCGACGCGACATGTCCGTGACTCTCCAACTTTGCCGGGCCACACAGTGTTGCTCTCAGTCTGGTGGCTGCATATATTTCATAAGGTTACAGCAAGGTCATCGCTTTTTTTCTTGTATCGTGTTGGATATAGCTCGACTGCTGAACCACACATTCAATGGTGCTATGCCTTCTTTGCAAGTTTTTGGCATTTCCAAATTCAATTGATATAGGGATGGGTGAAGATAAAACCTAACATGTTCAAAACCTTCAGTACAGGACACTGCTACTGTAACACTACTAATTTCCCAACAATACTACGACTAGATACCATGTAAAGTATTTACAAACAATTAATCATTCAGATGGCTCCAAAATAAAAGGAACATGACCATGGAACAACCATAAGAGGAAAATCAAGATACAGTCATCCTTCTCAAAGTTTGTGAAAGATTTTCGGAGTCTATCCTGAGAACGATTGTCCTTCCTGAGAACGATTGTGTGCCCTGAGAACGATTGTTGGCCCTGAGAACATTTTTCAGGGGAGTTACGAACAACATCCCTAAAGAGGTACCCCTATCCTAAACGCTACAACTTGTATTAGGTGATGCCTTATACTTACACATTCGTTGGTTGAAGGTACAAATGGGTCCCAGTCACAATCCAACAATAAAATTTCAAAACCGACCCAAAGAATGCAAAGCTGAGAACGATCGTTTTTCCCATACGTATTGCACAAATTGTGAAATCCCACATTCATTGCAGCCATCCTCCTTTGCCTGTTTTTTTTCTTAACCATTCCAATTCTGTTTTGGGACTCAGAACGATGGGTGTGTTGAGTACGTTTCTTGCCCCTGAGAACGATTGTGGTCCCTGAGAACGTTTCTTGTCCCTGAGTATGTTTCCTGTTTCGTGCCCCTGGCTAGCCATAGTTTCCCTGAGAAGGATTTCTGGCCCCTGAGCACAAAACTAAACCACTCACCCAGTAACTCGGAACTTAGAGCTGGGAAATTCAGGTCCCTAAATTAAATTGTTCCATTTGAATGAACCTATTTAATCAATACTGTTCGCATGAATGAATCCTCCACATGCAGGGTGATGGTAAAGAAACTTGAATATGTTTCCAACAGAAAGGCCCAAGAAAGAAACCACACGCTCCAAAACACACGCTCCAAAACATGCGTCATTTCGCGCCCGAGCTTCAAAAACAACAAATTGAAAAATCACATCAATTTCACCTCCAAAGAACGATGGTTTAGTCGAGTACGATTCTTAGGCGAGAATGTGCATTACAGGGTTCGAATAGCGTGACAGTCGTTTCAAAAAAGGACATCTTGGTTGTGGAGTGATCGCGACACTTGGTTTACTGCAATATCCTGCAATACTTTTAGAACCAAAGTCACGCCATGCCACGCCTGCCGCAATGCTGCACAGAACAATGCAAAGCTCAAAATGGGCCTAGTTGGGTAAGCTTGGTGGTGGCTCGGACGTGGCACATAGGATATCTTCAGTGAAAACTGAAAACACGGTGATGTTTAAATTTCGTGACTTGCATGTAGGAGCACGGAATACAGCATCACCCTGTTGCGGTGTCCAACCCATGTGATTTCATACATGTTCATACCACTGACCAGAAAACTCACCTGCCTTGGATCCAAGAGACATAATGCCAAAGCGTTGGACGATGGGATCCGCAAAGTAAAAGAAAGGAACTTCTGAGATAATCATACAAACGGCACCTTTGAGACAAAATCGGAAAACATGGCGATTTTTCATGTACTTCTGACGGTACAGTTACAAGAACTAGAAGAAGTGAATGGTCATAAGTATTCATAAGTCATATTTCACCGACTTAACAAAAACCCGTACGATTACTGCAAGAGAATATGGTGAACTATGGTGAAATCAATCAATTGTCATGTGAGATGCACTCGATCCGTGCGGCGATTTGGGGGAAAAAAACGCTGAGCAAATGGAAGGTCACTCAGCCCCATCACCGTTGAGGAGCCATGAGGCAAGCCTTGCAAACGAACATAGGTGTATGTCTGCCTCAGGCGCCATTTTTTTGGCAAAGCTGATTAACAAACCACAGTTGTGATGACAGCTATGTATACGAATCATTGATGACCTTTGAAGATCGGTTGTGGATCACATCCTTCTGAAAGGTCCTTCACCCCGGCCAGACAACACCGGGTGGCATAAGAAAATTGACCATATTGCACTATGCAGTTGACACAATGACAGGATCCAAAGTAAGGTGCTGCCACTTGGGCTGGTCACGTATTGACATGTCTCTAAAACACACGACGGGCAAAGCATGGCACTCCTTTGACCACTGTCAAGGCTCATCAAACATCAAAATACAATGCAACCTAACACGTTAGCAGTCTCTTCTACATAAAGGAGACGCAAAGCAAACAATCCAAATCCAAATCTGCCAAAACCCTCACCCAGTGACATAATGCCCTCACAGAATCCCATAGCAATGATGATCACCAGGATCATTATGACCCTAGGAGTGAAAAGAAAGCGCAGAAATTCTCGCAACGATGGTCGCCTTGGGATAACCGATGGTTTATGAAAATCTCAGCTTGGACAAACCTCCAGATCAGCCCTTCAATCTCAGCAACACACTTCAGAGTGCGGGGCACAAACAATTTGCGGGAACAAGTTGGGAATAAACAGCTTCATCTCTTGCAACATGTTCTCATATGACTTTTTTCAGCTGAAAGTTCGTAAAACCCATGCCCCACGAACCACTCCAAGGGCTGCCACTCAGAAACCTGGACTGGAAACTTCTTGTGCTGTCGACCTGTGCATCAGCCAAGCCAATGCTGGACTCTGCTGGGTTTCTAAGCAATTCTTCATCAGGCGATGCGGCAGCCAAGCAAAAAACCTCACAAATCAACGTTTGATAAAGAATTTCAATCAGGATTACCGCTCACAGAAGTACAAACAAATCATGTTGCCGCTTTGAATCTCACATTGCATTCCTGTCCTGAATTGAACAATTCTTGCTAGCCCCTTTCTCTGGAAAATGAAGAAGTCCGATACTAGCCCTCTTCACTGACAACAGAGTTACTTTCGTATGCACAGTGCGTAGAGCAATGACACCATGCAGCAAAAAAGAAAAAACACAGCCCTCATGTGCAGAGAGGCCAGCTTGTTTCCAAGTTGTATCAGGCAAAGTGTACCTGTGTTGAAACGTAGAAATTCATGCATTCCACATTTTTCTCTACATACACAACCCCTACCAATAGTAATGCAAGTACTTGTATATACAGTTGGGGCAAGTAAGTGTAGATGGGATACGAGGATATGATATATGATGATATATATAATATAGTGAAGTATCATGGACGACTTCCCACAAATCCAAGACAAAACCTCCTCAAGGACGAGGGGTTTTCCGGGCTGATGGGGAGCCACTTTTCAGTCCTGCTACTTACGATTTGATACGATTTGCAAATCCCAGGAACAGTGCATCCCAAGGCCAAACCAACGAACATGCTCTCAGCAAAAATGACATTATAACCTCGGAACAGGGCACAAAAATCCCCATCCCCAACTCTCCTCACGACATTCGAAACTGATTATATTGCATGGATCTGGGGACAGTGGCTCTTTGTTGATGTCATCTGCTAGCAAACTGACTTCAGCTCTATCTCCCAGCAACGACACAATCAGTATGATTTTGGTTGATTTCTTTGAGTAGAAACACCTCACAAATATATACAAATGGAATCAAGAGATTCCAATGACCTCAAAAAAGGTGTCAACCCATCTTTCCATCAACCATCATTGATCATCACTGAATTTCACTGATGGCTGGACGAACGCGCGCTTTGCTTTCAACTTTTCTGGGCATGTTCCGAATTGTTCGGTGGGACATTTCCCCTTCAGAGAAACATAGAAAACACCTCCGCCAATGCAGGAATGCTGACCTGACATTGGCAAAGATTGACCCGAAAATTTGTGGTGGCCAAAACCACCAGGCTCCGGTGAACACAAATAGATAACAGGAAATAACGGAACATCATCACCAATTGCAAAGTCAGGGAAAATAAAATGATTCCTGAGCCTTTCTGGTGAAACATGTCGGGTCGGATGCCGAACTTCTCTCAGAATGGCATTCGGCACCTTGATAGCTTCACCGACCACATCTTGATTCATGCTGAGTAAGGGAAGAAAGATGGTCCCTTCGGTTCGTTGGTCTGGTTGGTCAAGCATTCGTCTTTGACTTCAAAGGTCCCCAAAGTCTCCAACTTTCTGGCCCGGTTGGGGTGCCATTCAGATGGCTCCACGTGCACCACTTTTCGAGATGTTCCCTCCCTTCTCCCGCGAACTTTGCAGAGCCAACAGATGTTCAGTGCGGGGAAAATCATGGCCCCCAGAGTCGAGAAGATCAGCACATATATCCAAGCATCGAAGCTGGACATAGCATCAGCGCCCTCAAGCCACTGCAAATGTATCACATTGACAACATGCATTCGACCATGGCAATCAATTTTCACAGTGCGTTCATAATGGTGGTAGTCTTGGTAGTACTCTTGGTAGCCTTTCTCACTGCGAAGCTCTGTAAGAAATCCGATGCCACCCAAGGTCAAACCGCCAAAGAGTATGGTAAGCAGCCACCAGAAAGCTGGAATAAAAAGGCAGATCCTCAGTGCTTGGGCCAGTATCGCAAAACCGGTCCACACGGCCACCATTATAGGATATACTATGAGCCAAGAGCCCGTAGAGAGTCCCTGCGAACAAATGTCCCGCATCTCTATCTCTGACTCACTCTGCGTAATGGATTCTAGCTTCAGGTTCGTCCCTTCGCGGTCCACAATGCACGTAGACACTAGGGAATTGTGTCCAACAAAGTTTGGATCAAAGAGGTATTTTTCGCATTCCATGGCGCGAGCGTCTGCTCGGCTAATAGGACCACAAATACCTCCTTCAAGGATATTGAGCATCTGTGAAGCTTGCTGCACGCTCGTAAAGGAATACGAACACGAGCTTGGAAGGCAACATGAGGCATGTCGTCCCTCCTGCGATATGATTGATTCCAGCTGCGCAAGGGAAACTGCTACCATGATCAAGAAGCCCAGCCCAATCAGGTGGAGTACAACTTCACATTTTGTCCACGGTGAACTGCCGGGAGGGTCGCGGCAGCACGCCATGATGGAAAGCTGCCACTGGCGTGAGCTGACTGGCGAAGTGGAGGGATCGTGCGGCGCAATCCGAAGCTGAAAAGGGAGAGCCACGGTGTGCAGTTATCAAGCAAGTCAACATAGTGGTTGTTCTGGTCGTTTCGTTTTTTCATGCTTGTCAGTCAGTTGCTTCTGTCCAAAAAAGGTTTAAAAATTGAAGCATAAAAACCGATGGTTTAAGTTTGTTGAATACATTGCAACATACACTGCCGTTAAGGGCTTGTTTTTCATCCGGGTGCAGCTTTGTGAACCGGATTTTCATGGGGTAATGTCAACAATGCAAAGCTTTCACAGGGGTGTAAAAAGGCCTTACATCAACGAGGCATCGGTCAACTTGGTTCCACTGCCCTCAACCGACTGGATGCTGTCGGAAGCAACTGTGAAGCGCATGAGCCAAAAGCCCTGTGATCAGCGAGCCCGATGCGAAACCAATGCCTCCCCACAAACGGACCTGACGCCATGCACAAAAAAAAAAGTATAAATATATGCAAAACTGTTGTTAATTCTCACTGTAATTCATGAGGAATCGCTTTTCGGGATTCCCTGTGAATATGGCGGGCCAGGTTTCTATGGTTTCAGAAATTGATCGGACTCCCCGAACCATGGGGTCTCCCCTTCCTCCAATGACATGTTTCACCTGAAACTTGAAACTTATTTGGATATCAACCGGCTGGGTTGAAAGGCACATAGAGAACACAAAAAATGATGCATGAAGACAAGCACTATCACCATTTCAACCCAGTTCAATCTGCAAGTGTTCTCTCAGTCTGGATTCTTCTTGAGTGTTTTCCTCATGTTTTCAACCAGGGAGTGATGCTCAATCCAACCAGCTTTTAATTCCATACATCAGGCATATCCAGGTTCTCTTCTCCGCACCGTGTTGCACCTTGCCATAGGTTTCTTTTCCAACGAAGCGAAGAGTAATCTCTGTGAGCATCCCGCCAGTAGAGCATGCAGCCTGCAACGTAGCATGAATATCACGAGGCAGGCATCTCAAAAAGTACCCCCAACCATACCAGTCTTGAATCCTACACGCTAGTTGCCCATTCAAAAGTCTGGATTGTTTTCACCAGCCTGTAGGCACATTGCCGTGAAGACCCACCAATAGGTGCCAAGACTTGGGGCAAATCCCAAGGCTGGCCACGCTGCCAGTTGCAGAGTAGATTTCCTAGCACCAATGTGATGCTGTCTTGTTCAGCCGAAGGTGCGTCACAATGACTTGCAGCCATAACCATATTCTGAAATTTGTTTGTTTTACCTATAGACACATATAAGCAAGAAAAAAGATGTATATGGACATGTACATATATATATATTATTATATGTATATCATTTATGATTATTCCATAAAACCGTATGCCTTGCGCCATCACAGTGGACCTGTAGCGAAGCCATCCCGCCAGCTGTTGGTGTATATATTTGATTTATATATATACATTAAATATTTGCCCCGAAGTCCAGAACCATTTTTTGAATGGTATTTTGCGTAAGGACTATTGTGTTTAGTAGGGGTTTTCAATAAACAAATTCAGGGGACTATACGCTTAATGGTCTTTGACTTTTGCGGATGTAATTGATATAACACGAACTTTTGAAATAGATACATATCAGGGAATCAGGGTACCCAAACAAAAATCAAAAAAAGTAAAGAAAGATTCAGACTTAGAAAATGAATGGAGAATGGCATTCTTTTTTCCAACCTTTCATAAATGACTATCTTCAAATAGTCTATCAAAATCTGCTAATTATTTTGATTTGCTGGCACTCCTGTTCAGAGGCCTCAAAAATGGCCAAGAAGCAGGACTGCCACTGCTGCAAATAACCGGTGCCGGCGTGCAGGCGCAATGTGATCAGCTAGGAAACCCACACAAGGGCCCGTCAGGGTTGGAGTCAGCAGGCAGAAGGCGGACAGAAGGCCCAAAGCACTTCCAGAAAAGCCGTGTTGCTCCAGAAGCACCTCAACATGCTGGTGGAATGAAAAAACCCAATGAGAAAAGTGACTGCTGGTCTGCACAAAAAACAAGCAAATACCCTGCCTATAGACCTAAAGTTTTTCAAATGCAATCATATACCCTTCAGTAGAACAGCATCTGAGCTTTTCTCCTCCTTTCTACCAACCAAAAGCCAACACAATCCAACTTTCTCAGCAAAAACGGTGCAAACTTAGCCATGCTTCCACGAAAAATCCCTGTGGACGCTGCACTGCCCAGGCGAAACCCGAGAAAAATTCCAAGAGAACCAGGCTGCAAAATTGCAGTTTTCCCATGGCCCAACCGGCCCAAGCCAACCATGGCAAAGTCGTGGCACATTTGGTGGTACTTAGGGTACTGTAAAATTATAGTCTAGTTGGTGGTTTCAACCCATTTGAAAAAATTAGTCAAATTGGAACCCAAGTAGGGGTGAAAATAAAAAATATTTGAAACCACCAGCTAGTAGTCGTATTCATGGATGATAAACCTGTTTGATCCTGTTTGCATCTGCTTGTCAAGTAGTACAGGCTGAGTATAGCTGGTGGCAAGGCTTTATGATTCTTGCATCCCCTTGCTGATTAATCAAGCAACGTAACAATAGGAGGACAAAAACGTGTGACATCAACCCGCCAGAAATCTCAACATGTACTAAGTTACTAGCCGCTTTGCCTGCAAGGTGCTAACCGAGCCAGTGTGGCCAAAATCCAACACAATCCGCTGGCCCTAGGTCAGCTCATGACATTTCTGTTGCTTTCCATTCCCGGCCGCCTGTCCACAACCACCACAGGCAAAGTCTGCAGCAAGTGCTCCACAGGAACAACCTGGTCTCCAGGTTCATGGACCAAGAAAGACTTTTCCCAAGACTTTTGAGACCCTGGCATTTGTCCTTCACCTTCAAGGGGATCACCTGCAACACAACCCAGCTCCAAAACGAACGGAGCTACGGATGCATCGAATCATCTGAGGGGGATGTCTTTTGACGGGAACGCCTGAAAAGGAAAATTTGGGTGCAGATCTGCATATGCTCTACACTGATGTATATATATATATTCATATTTAAATACGTATGTATGGATAAATGTTATGTACACAATAGCATCTAGTTGCACCTGATACGAGTAGATTGGTGGATGTATCCACTGGATGATTTCCAACTACAACGATTTGGCTGAAAAAGCGCCGCCATAGGGGTAGAAGAGACTGGTGTTGCACAAAAATCCTTGAGTCCTTTTTATAAAGGACTGCCAAGTGCGCTTGATGATCACACCCCGAACATGGTTCCTTTCCAATTTTTCCAACTGTTTCAATTGAAATTGGCGATTCCATGTGGTTCCTTCGCCCGAAGCAATCTTATATTGACTCACAACATCCAAATGAGTGAACACCTCTCAGGATACTGCACAGTTCTCCTAAATTGTGATCTTGGTTCTGGGAAGCATCCCAAAACCAGCTCCAGGTATGCCAACCAGGATGAGCCCAGATGCCACCTCTCCAATTCCATGTTTGTACCGCTGCAATGCATACGGTGGAACACGTGGCACCGCTCCACCTCCCCACGGGGGTTTGAAAGACAAGCTCTTATAAATTACAGGGAAGAATGGCAAAGATATGTAGACGAATGATAGCGGTGCAACCAAATTCAGAAACAGGGTTAGACTGACCAGAGTCAATATTTCGTACCGACATACTCTGAATAATGCTAGGCTGATCAAAACAAAGCGAATGTTTCTTCAAAGATGCATTTTCTATTATTTTCTATACCGTTTTTTTGGCGGAAGGGTTGACAAGTCTCAGCCTGCAGCCAGAAAATCTTCCCAAGCTGCATTAACCCCAACCAGGTCTGTGTCATCCATGACCTGAAATGGTCATACTTTGCCATCAAAAATGACCTCAAAACATACCCCATGATGCTGTGATGACCACACCAAGGTGGCGACCACGATGGATGTAACACCAGCAATTGCACGACCTTGTGGATGTTATCGATTATCTCTTTGCGATGGGTCGGGTTGGGAGTTGATGTACTTAACATGCATGTGTCTTAACACATATATAAATATATAATAAAATGATATACAGTAAAAAAATAAACATACTATATCATTGCTGATCATTATCGCAATACGACGGCAATGCCATGAAGGGTCTGTGAATCATATGAAAATCAGCAAATTGCGCAAATTGTGCACTGACAAATCGGAAAAAAAAAAACAACACGACAACTTTGCATCAGCAAAGGCAGCTCATTAGATCCATTGATCTGTTATTTTCGCAGGACACGCGCCGTCTTGTCAACCAGATGCAGACAAAGCAACGCGGCTCATTTTTGCAAGAGTCGGGTGTCAAGGACCGCAGAAATCTAAATACTTTACAATTAATGTAACCTATATATATATATACATCTATATACATAATCCAATCATGTGATAATGCAAAGCCAATGGTTCCACTGCGAAAAGTGGGCGGTGGCTGCTTCCGTACAGCAAAGTTAATAAACATTTCCATAACATATGGACTTTCACACAACCATACACAACCCTCAATTTGTCGACCGTCCTGGAAACGCAAGGCAAATTTCAACTGCACTTGCTTTCCTACATCCTTTGCATTGGGGTACTGTCCGGTCCGACTACACTAGCCATGTGTATAGCAACAAAAGAACACCCCTAACATTACCGAAAGCAACACCTGAATGTAGCTTCAGGTGTCTTGCCTTTCACGATGAGCTGAGGCGAAGAAGGGATCTCTGCGTTCAGTTTGGGCATGTCCACGTGAAAACTCCTAAAAATAAACGTGGACATGCCATGGACATGCCTATTTGCTGATATTGAGGCTGGTCCTGCCGCCCTTGATCCCTGCACCGAATTCAACGTCAGCATTCCCTTAGGGAACTGGCGCCGAAAAGACTCGAGCCAGCCTCTCACTGGAGGCTATGGCTCACTGCTGGGAAACACCGATGTTTCCGATCCACGGCTGCCGTCTGACATGGGTCTGCGGTCGAAAAAAACGAATGCAACATAAAAATGAGTACATAGAATCATTGATGATTTTATATTAGATTAAACATTCTGCACCAGAAAAGTCAGCACTTGGTTCAACAACGCATACCCTGATGTTTGGCCACATATCATCGATACGTGTCGAGACTCACGGCTGAGTGTCTTCACATATTGAGCACATGGCCATCTACCAGGTAATCGGCCTAAACGTCCCTTTGTTGTCCTATCTCTCAACGATCTGCAGTAGGAAGCACGGTCGAATCCGTTTCCTTCAAACTTCAAAGGCAAGAGCAGTTGACAACGACAACAACGACAACGAATGATGACGGCAGCAACAACAGCAAGAAACGAACGTACCAACAACCCAAACCTAGCGCTAATGTTTCCCGTGCAAATCTTCTCCTTGAAAATTATTCCTGGAACTCAATCTTCGATCAATTCAGCTCGACAAGCTGGACAACTCTGCAAAATGCCCGCAAAAAAGAATAGGAAGTACCAGTATGGGAAGCAAACCAGAAAAGACTTCAATGGAAAAAAAATATGTCTGCATATGTTACCAAACAAATATATGCGTAGCTCTCTCTCTCTTTCTCTTTGTGGTGGGTATCGATCCAAGCCATCCTCCAAAAACGCCCAGACGGAGCAGGACCCACGTTTACAAAACATGGGGAATTGCTGCACACCTCTGCAAAGAGAGGAAAATTCAACCGTCAAAGTATGTCAAAGTAGTGAACTTCGCCGTCAAAACAAACCATCTGGCCATGGGGGTTGAGAAATGCCCAGCCATATTGACATTGAATATTTTTCCAAACGAGGTCCCACTGGATGTGTCTCTTCAGCTCTCCTTCTCCGACTGGGTGGCAACTTGGTCGCTCCGGAACTGCCTTGGTTGAATCACATGGATACGCACCGGATCTTGATAAGCATCATGGCTTAATTCATACTCAAAACCATCAAAATCCATACATATTACCTAAAGTCATTGTAGATATAAATGATATATGTCTGTTTCATAAGCAAGTTTTTTAAAGGGCTATTTGAGTTCCAAAAATTCACCGGTCTCTTCGAGGTCCAGGAAAAACCAACTGGAACCAGCTACTTGGCCAAACCCAGCCTGGCCTGATAATGTAGAAGAGATTCATCAGCTGAACCTGGGCAACATTTCGCAGGAAACCTCAATCACTAATATACACCATGGAAGATTAACGGCTGGAACATAATCATAGTGGTTTGGAAGATCATTTTCCTTTCTAAACGAGTGATTTGTATGTTCCATGTTAATCTTCCAGGGTGTAATATACACTGATTCTGGAGATGTCCAAGTTCAAGCTGAAGATGCTTGAAAGAAGTTTATATTCATTTCAAACATTGTGACAATGACTGTATCACAAACCCAATGGTGGAAACCAGAAATTGACAAATCTGTACATGGTTGGAGGGGATGGCAAGCAGAAACTCATGGCTAACAAAGCCCAAATATGAGCGGTCATGAGTTGCTTATTAAAGCTGTCAATGGAGTCCAAGTCTCAGGAGTTTCTTCAAGAACACTTTTGGCCAATGGGAACATTAAATAATATATTAGAGAGACTCTTCAAAACTTGCATGCATTCAAGCTGTGTATCTTGCATGAGTTATCTTGCATGCCAGTTTTGTCTCCGTCCCTCCATATGGTGACTACTGTTTTCCTCATTGTTTTCTTTGTTATGCCCTGCTCGTGCCACCCAATCCAGCGACTGCGACCCAAGGAGCAACGATGAAAAACACCACACAAGCAGCAATGATTCCAGCGATGAGCATATTTTGGCGATAAATGGAAACCTGTGCTGTGGCTTCGAACAACAACTGAGCCGCAGAAAGCGAGACGTTGTGTACGTACGTATATGAATGCTCGTGAAAACCGGTGAATCACATTACAGATGGAATATGTACAAGACCGAGCATTCTGCCGAACATGTGTTCTCTAATTTGAGTAGTAAGGATTTCCTCAATAAAAGCCACATGCAATATCATATCTGGCTCGATCAAATGACCAATGAAGCTTTTTTTGCAAACCTGCCCCGAAACTCCCAATGGCCAATGACAACAATTTGCCAGGAGACAGAGATGGCAATGAAATTCTCGTATCCTTCCAATCCTTCTTGGCAATAGTCCTCTCGCTTCAATCCATGAATGTGCTGGCATCCAATGGACAGCATCGCCACTTACATCATTCACGCTCAAAATTCCTATCTAAATCTATGATCTTCTTGGATTATACTGATTTGACAGATTTCATTCTCTCTTTTCATGCATTTTCATTTAGATAATTATATATTTAATTCATCTTCCCTGTGACGAACACCTGCAAACCTTGATTGCCTTGGTTTCCATACCCCAGATGTGTGTCCTGTTGGCATTGTTCCAATGTAAATCCTCCACCGGAGGCAAACTCAATGAGCTTGCAAATGCCCTGCAACCAACCGCACATAGCAACTGGCAACCACTAAAGGTGAGATAAGAAAACATCCAGTAAATATCAGTTATATAGTGCTGTTGATGTAGCATTTCTCTCATCGTCTCTGCACCCTTTAGCCTTACAGTGAAGGCTTTTTTGGGGGAGGTGTGCTGCGTAGGCTGAAAACATTCAACCAGAACAACATGAAGCGATCGATTCTCGAGAACAATTTGTACATGTAATATTCTCATATGATTAATGGCGACCCTTTATTTTGATAACCCCCTCTATTAGTGAGGCATTTTACGGACTCAATTTGTCCCCTATAATACAGCCAATAAAAAAAAACGTGTTATTCTTTTCTCAAAAAACACATTTTTTCAGGCATTTTGTCCCCGGAATTAATTAGAAAGCTGAAGACAGTTGACTCTTTAAATTGGATCTATGACCATTGGACTTCCAGATTCAAAGGGGGGGCTAAAAATTGGAGGATTTTTGGAGGGACCGGACCTTGTGACCTTGTTGCTCTTGGGGGAGGTATGAGGGAACTTTTGGGTCTATGTGTCGCGGTATTTTTTTCTTTCAAAAAATCAGGTTTGGTGAAAAAACCTCCAAACCGACGCATAGACCCAAAAGTTCCCCATTACCGGGGGGGTGGAGGGGTTATGAGGGGTTTACTTATAAGGGGTGGACATTATCTTCTTCTCTCTTTTTCTCAGGCGGGTATACATCCGTGACTTGCTCCGGCGCTCTAAAGACTTCATCGTACTCTCTGCTATTGCCAAAGAGTGCCTTTCATCCGCAAAAACAGAACGGATGCAAAGAGACTTACCTATATAGTGGATACAAATGAACGAACAAGAACAAATGATTGTGCAGCCACGCTATATCTAGTTGATCTACAGCATTTGCTTCTGTGACATCTGTATCATTCCAAAAAGGATCAAAAATCCATGCACCTCTGCAGAGCTTTGCGAGCTGTCAACACCTGAAATCTGTGAACCTCAAAAAAATCACGGTCGATTCCCAACATGACAACAGCTCATCCTCAACTTTAGCAACACCTGAATCATGAATGCTATCTGTACCAGTTGAGTTAAGAATACGAATATGTCAAAGATTCTCATGTCTTTTATAGAACGCTCTCCAGCTTCGGGTCAACATACCACTCATCAATATGACCATCACTGATACTGCTTAGACTGGTCCCTGAGCCAAGCTGCAGAACTGCGGGTGGGATGGATCGGACAAAATGAAGGCCTTGGCGACAAATGTTGAAAACAAACTTACTTTTAAGTTGTTCATCTTCCGTACTTTCATTATCTTTCATTCCTAGTTGCTTCTTGCTTGTAGCATCTTAAACTCAACTTTCTAGACAAAACCGGAGACTGATCTGAGTCATTTTCCATAGGATCGGTTCAGCGGCTTTGCCACTGACGATGCCATTACACATCTACTACAGTAGATCTTGGATCATCCCCTAAGGTGCCCACAATGTCTTCAGGAATCCCTTCGTGCACCACTTTGCAGTGTCGTGGTGCTCCATTTCGCTCCTTCAAATCGAAAAGCTCAGTGGGTTCACAACCTGCGAGGGTCAAGATGTTTGAAACTTGCGTTTCACAGTGAGATGGGTGATATGGTGATATTGCAAGAGCATCTGTTGAAGTGCCATTTCCTCTTGACAATAAGAAAATTCCATGACTGTGTTGCGAGTGTTGGTTTACAGCATGGTGGTTTTGCAATCAATTTTTGCTGTCTCGGTTTTCAATAAAACAAAACCAAGACCCGGGCAAGTCTGGTATGTGCGACAAGCAAAAGATTCCATCTGGGCGTAGACATCCTGCCAGCTACACAGGTAGCGACTGAGACCAATGGAGCTGCTGCTTGGTCCAAATACATCGTAAAACTTCATCCTTTATAACGGAAAGCTTAGAAAGGTTGTAATTTCTGCCCACAAATGAGTTGGGCAAATCTAAGTTCTGGAAATGGTTTCATGGCGTATAAACTCAGAACTGCCATACAACGCGGGATGGTAGGAACAATTATCAGTGGAGCGTGCTTGGAAAAATAACATTGTTCTCTGCACACTAGCTCATACTGGGTCCTTACATCTGGCGCCAGGCTACACTCACCAACCGATCAAAGCACATGATAGATATTTGGAGCAGTTGGTGAATGTAGCATTTGACATTTGATAAATCATTTTACATGTTTGCAGAACGCGTTTTTGTAGGATTTTTATGGATTTTTGCTCCTCCTGCACACCGCCACCTTTGTACACTCCATGGGAGTCGCCTGCCTGTCGGGTTGATGACTTGGATACTGGGTTTTCAGTGGAAGGGAGGAAGGGACCCCGAAATAAACGCAGAATCTGGAGAAGCAATGTACGTTTGATTAGCAATATGATATATAGGATTATGATTCGAAAACATCGTGCTGGTGGATTTATTTATCGTAAATGGATGTAAATGGCAATGGTCAATTCAAGAATTGCATGAAGTTGAATAGAATGTCAACTCATGATTTACAACACACATCTCCTTTTTCCATTCGGGTGCTGCCACACCTGAGCCAGTGAGCTACGACTAAGTCCATCCACATCTTGTGCATATTTGGCCTCCCAGCGGATATCAAGTTCCCCAATTAACCCTGGCTGCATAGATAGGAATATGGAAAGCTCAGGCACCAAAATGGACCAAAATGCATGCTATTGCAACATTCCCAAATAGCTCAGCCCAGTGGCGAACAAAGCTGAGGCCGTAATGAAAACCACCAGCAGCAGCAGTCCAATGGTGAGGTATGCAATCATCAAACATCTATGCCCTTTCCTCGAGTCGTTGGGAAGAACACGGACACCCACCACGGAACATCATGGAACAACTAAAGATGTCAAATGGGGAAAACATTGACATGAGAGCACTCAAACCCAGCAAGACAAATCCTCTGAATATGAAGAACTCAGAAAACATATTCTTTTCAGCGACCAGTGACTGCAGCAAATCCTCTTTCTGAATCATATCACAATGAAATAGGGGTGGTATTTTTTGTCATCCATGCAATCAGAAATCGTTTTTCTCTCCTGCCGGTACCTCCCAATCCAATGATGCTCCAGGTCCCTGCCTGACGGCATAGATTCCCAAGCAGGCAAAGAGTGCCAAAGATGCTCCAGCGACGACCACCACATATACTGCCCCTACACTCATGTAGCCCTCGATCACCTGGAGGCAACCCAGCCCAAACCAAATAACAAGGCAACCAACAACTGCCAACAACTCAAAGGAATTGATGCAAACTCAAGACCTGCTATTCTCTTGGTTGTTGCTACCATACATTTTATGTCCTTCAATCTGACAGTGTCATGTCACCTTTTCCGTCAAATGTACTGGCGCGATTGCATTTGACGTTTCGTCCCACCTCTTTAAAGTTCAGTACCACACCGCCAGCCGCTGCGGAGACAATGCCACAAAGCAGAACAACTGAAGTAAGAAGGTAGAAGATCTTCTTGGACTTCTCCTCAGCCACAATGACTTTTCAGAAGTTATCAACAAACCCTCTGACTGAAAAACTCTCCTTTCAAATCCACCCAGCATTTCAGATATGAAGGATCAAAACTATGTTTCTTCATGTTTCTTTACTATAGACTATATAGTTTTGTACTACTTCTACTAGTTTTGAAGAAACTTCTGTTCCATGATCTGCACTTCATATCCCAACTTGTTTTCCTTTGTTTTCGGCTGCACCTGCTGTCCGGTTGGGCACAAAATTCCTTTGCAGCACCTTAGCAGGGAAAAGTCTTTGGAGCGCCCGTGGCAAAATGCAGAACGATGAGTTTTCACATTGGTTGCTACCATGGTCTTACCATATAGTACATGTGGCAATATCCTTTCAACCAATAAACGTCAACGAGGATGAAATAAAAGCTTCAATTATATGTATGAAAAAGGTACTATCATGATGCCATGAGTAAGAACAAAAATTAAAACAAAAACATGTTTTCACATATAATCTGCCTCTCCTGATCTCCAAACATTGACAAGGTACAAACCCCAGAAACAAATGTTGATGGGCACCAACACCACCCACGACCTTAGCTCAAACACCCCAGGAATGCACCCAAAGATGGAGATGATGGGATAAGTATCTACTCCCACAAATTCTGGCAGAATATGGAGCTTTTTTTTTGAAATTGACACGTCACTTCCCTGGAGAAGCTACTTCGCAACTGTCTTGTAATCTGAGTCAGGCCAAGGTTCAAATTTAGCATAGCCTGGATACAAGGATCCCCCATAAAGTCCTCCTGGAGCCATTGTGAAAGTGCCTTCAAGTGCCTTCAAAGCTTCATGATCAATACATCTTCATTCAAGTGATTTGATCAATCTATTTTTCATGGAACATTTCTGCAACTCTTTTGTCTCACCCTCTCTCTCTTTCTCTCTTATTCTTTCCTATCATTTCGCTAGTGAATATCAGTTTCACATCTTGAGAGATGCGTTTGTCTAAACTCCTGGCAAACCTGTAGGTCTGCAGCAGAGGAAAGCAAATCATCAGCCCACTTCTCTGGGCCTCTCAAGTGGCATCTTCTGCTTTGAGAAGATACAGAGTGTTGGCCGTAGGAAGTGTGAGCAAAAGAAGTGCCCCAAAATATACAAACATATAGTCTCTCTCTTTTAAAACAAATGTTAATTAATATATATATATATATATATGATTGTATATGTGTGTATGTATTGATAGGTTTATACATCCGTACGCTGTGGTCCAACAGAGATGGTTTCTGCCACCAACATGCTCGGCTTGCTTTCTACTCCAATTCCCTGAGAGTTGTCAAAGAAGATTGCGAAACATGCCTAGCGTTGCAATCACAGTTCAACAGTTCAACCTACGCCAAAGGTCAGTTGAGAAACCCGTTTTCCCATGATAATTGATGAGGTGTTTCCTGTCGTTTCCCTGCCTGCAGAAGTGACCTCACCTGGAGGCGCATCCTTACAGGAAGCAAAGCCACGACTTTCCAACTCTGAAGAAGCACCTGTCATGGCTGAGTAGGAACGGAACGTGTTGTCTATGCAAACAAACAACAAACATGACTGGTAAACTCTAGCAAAAACATCACAAAGTCGAATATGTTCAAATATGTTCCCATGTGGTTCCGGAAGTGCCATAACACTGAAAGTTATGCAGCTACCAGCGGCCTGAATCTCGTGAGTTCAAAATGACATTGCAACCAAAATGATGTTCTTTAACAAAGACGACGTACATGATATATATATATATATATATTATATCATATATGATATATGTACCTAAATCTATGGCTATAAAACGTCTGTGCAACGTGATTTCACAAACCTTCAATGTACACCTCTCTACATAGTGTAACTAAGAATTTTGCATTCTGAACCCTGTAAACTAAGAGATCATTCTACATTCTGATGGGCACTTTAAAGCACATACTGCAAAATGACGTGAAATAACAACTGTCATGTAATATATACAATAGGCAGAAGCAGTATCCTGCAATTATTCCATAGTAACTATTTTACTGCAGATCAGTTAACGCATATAAGATATATGTAGTGTATAGTGATATAACACAAGTCCAAAAACAGAACCAGCAAAGAAATCTGCTATGTTCACTATCATACTGAAAACTATCATACTCAATGATGGATTGACTAAGTTTACACCATCAATGTCACACACAAAAAATATGTAAACATTCCTTCTGAGAAGTATATATATGTACATAAATAAGTGTGTATATGTGTATATACATACCTATGTAAAGCATCGGTCTCATGCCATCTTGTCATAAAAATGGATGCAGTCCTGTCTCATGCCATCTTGTACATAAAAATGGATGCAGTCCTGTCTC